>APFE030029446.1:0-11399 GCA_000404065.3 Pinus taeda
CCTATTCTAGATGATTCATTCATAAAATAGCAAAAATGTAATGAATGAATTGGTTTCCTAGCTTATAGAGGCAAGTTGTTTTGACTGCCTAGATTGTAGTGCTTAGTTTAGAATTGGTTGAAACAGCTCCTAGGATGATGAGATCAACCCCTAGAGACAAGGGAATGTGTTGGCTTGCCTATATTATGTATTTTCTTATTCATTTTCAGGGTCGGACTCTTGGGAATAGCTTGAGACTATATTGTACATATCTTATCTGCATTTTGGCAAAGGAAAGACCAGGGTTTTGCAGCACTATTTGGGATTCATGTGGCTTTATGAATTGATGGTGTGTTTCTCTCAGTACTTGTAAGTTGTGTATGTGTACCACTTTCTTTATTTAATCTTCTGTAATTAAACAAATGAAGTGTTAAGGTAGAATCCATGAACTTGCTATGTTCTGCCTTTAAATTTGTTTAATTTTCTATGTTTTCTTCAGTTTAAAGAGAATCCTTGAGACTTCCTTGCTCTCCTTAGCTCCTCACCAGTATGACCTACTCATCTCACTTGCTTTAAGGCATAAAAAAAATCGCCTATCTTGCCCCAAGTAGACCTCTGCAAAAGTTATGCCTCATCCCCGCACCCAAAATTGCCTTTCCCTTGAATTCAACAAAACCTCAAAAACTCAATTTCACAGTCTTTGTACTTAATACCTAGCCTAAAATTAGTCATCAATTCAGTCATCTCAACCTCGTTGATTATATTTTGCCAATATTGACCCGGAGAGAGCCCTCTCCTGTCCTCGTAGGGCTAGCTACGAGGCTGAGCGTGGTTTGATGTGGCCTTAAGTCTTACCTTATTTTAGCCTAAGGTAGATTTGAGCGCTAACACCTAGAACTATAGCATTCCTTGGCACTGCCTAGCATACATTATAACTCCTTCCTTAGCACACTTGGAACTCACTAACACTCCCTATCATAGACTCTTATTCATTCATTTCCATGCAATTTAAACTAGTTCTCCCTTATGTTTCCTTGCACTCCCTTGTAACACCCTCTTCCCACATCTACCGAAGCAATTGACCAGCCAGGGTAAACATGAGGCAAGAGGCCACTATGATATGATTCAACATCGTAAGTCACGTTAAGGAAGTGGAATCGACGAAAACACACCGTGCCTACATTAACCATCAGCTACAGGACCCTCAGGAACCAATCCAATACTTTAGACAACTTGCCTTGGGGTGCAACTAATATTTTGGACAACTTAAGGTTGAGTCACTCCCATGATATAGGCATGAGGGCGATAGGAACCCAAATTCGTTCTCACAAGCTTGCCTGCCAGCGACCAAAGACCCAAATTGTTAGTGCTATGCTAGCGAATCTGGGATTTGAGCCACTTTTCAGGCCTAAAGCCTATGTCATTGCCCAAAATTGAACCATCTACGCAAATAAGTAAAATAACATTGAAATGACAGTGCTAAATAAAATACTTGTTCAAGACCTTACTGGACTCCTACTAGCCATGACAAGAATTTTGTCAAACATATTGCAAATGTGTAATCTACATGTGTAATTCACATTTATGAGCATAGGAGTCTCATACTTTGCTAAGAATATCTAAGAACCTTTGATCCCTCAACACATAAACTACCATTCCATCGATTAGGTCATAGATACATTGATCATTCAATTATAAGTAAAACCATATCATGGGAGTGTCCAGGTGTTAATTTTTCTAAAACCTTAGTGGGACCCAGGGGTTGGTTACCTGAAAGGTTAGGATGGTTCTTAGGAGTCATGTTGCTAATGTGGAAGGTCTATATGGTGTGCTTCCATCGATTCCACTTTCTTAAGGTGACTTAGGAGGTCGAATCATATCATAGTAACTTTTGGTCACATGTTTACCCTAGTTGGCTCGTTGCTTGGGTGGATGTGGGAGGAGGGTGTTACACTAGAATTGAGTTACACTAATATCTTAAATGATATGGTAAGATAACTTGGAACAATACCTTAGTTGTTCATGTTATTGAAATTCATTATAATTTCACATTAATAAAAAACAAAACAATACATACATTTGAAAACTTTAACTTTATTTAGTGAGTAAAGATACATACATTTGAAAATTTCAACTTTATTCAATGAATAATGATACATACAATTGAAAACTTTAACTTTAGTGAGTGAGTTTTTGTTTCTTCTTATATATATTTCTCCATGTTTAAGTTAACATTCTATATTGAAGGGTTTATAGATGAAGTGGTCGGGAGGTAAGTTTCACACTCTCGCTACTTATGTTCAAGTCCCTAATAAAACATTTGGCCCATTTTGTTGAGGCTATAAAAGTAGGCATCCCTTAGAGTGGGACCCTTGTTAGAAAATCCAAAGTGGCTGCTTATTATATAAAAAAAATTGTACCATAATCTTTGCTTGTGAACTTAGTTAATCTTTTTCAGTTCTTTAGTTAGATCATTTCATCTAACAAATATCAAGAACAAAAAAATAACAATAGAGGACACACAAATTAGGCTCTTAAGCAAGGAAAAACCAATCCAAAGGGAAAACCTTGAAAACCCTTATCTTCTTACAGAATCTTCTTCAAATGAGACATACAGACCTAAGTCTTAGACCAAGTCCTTCTCTAGGTACCAAGTTATCCCTTCCAACAAGTATTTCTTTGATCTAACACCAATCAACTTCAAACTACAACTTCAATACTTTTTCTTCAACCTCCAACTTCAACCCTTAAGACTGCTTCAGAAACCCTAACCCAACCTCCTTTAGAGACCTTCCTTGAGCAAGATATCTCCAACCAAGGTCAAAGAGGAAACTTTAGGGTAATTCTTCCTTCTTGCAATAGGATATTTCACTTCATCTTACTACAACTCGAATCTTCAATTTTAGCCCCTTTTGTAGCTGCAGAAACCCTGGAATTTCGCACTTGTAGGAGAGAGATATCCCAAAAACAAGTTTTTTATCCCTTATTCCTCTTTTAGACCTTTTCTCTTCTTGTCTTCTAGCCATAGATTGATTGATATCAAACTTCTTGAGTTAGTGAGTGATAAATGAGGTCAAACTATTTCTTTATATAGACTTTCGAAGGGATGGAATTTCCTCCTTTAGGCATGCTTTAGGCCGACTTGAAGTTGCTAGGGCCAACTTGTACTTTTGGAGTTTCCATGACTTTCTAGACTCAAAATAAATTATTTTTCCAAGTACATTTTTCAAATAAGGGTCTTATAAACATTATGTTGAATCCTTTGACTCGTGAAAATAAATCGTAAGACCTAGAAAGCCCTAGAAGCATGAAGGAAATGTTTTTACCTAGAAGGCCATCTATTACACAGTAATTTGTCACCATACCTGTTACCCCTTCTCCCGTACCTTGGAGGACTCATTCCAGGACTTGTGAGAAGTGACATACCCTGGAAACACTGGCATTGTATTCCATTGAGTATGGAATTTATATGCCCTGAAGACACCTTCTGCAAAATACCCATAAAAATAGCCCTCTTTCCATTAGCGCGGCTTCATTGTGAATCACTCGCACCAATGGGGGAAATCCTCCAAAGAGGGCACACCAACTGGCGCTCTATCTTAGAGTCGCACTCGCGCCAGCCCAGTTGGGTAAAGTTTTTAACAAACAAACTTACGAAGGTTCTTCCTAACCCATTCATGAACTGATTCCATCTTGCGTTGGTTCAGTTTGGCTTCGAATCTCCATAGAAGGGAAGTTGTTTGCCACCTTCTCATGGAAGCTTCTTAGTGATAAAGCCAACCCCATGAATATTGTGGAAATCCTAACTCCTTCTCCTCTATCTATAAAATCTTGTCCTTTTGCCTTTGACAAGCTAATTCCAAGTTCCAAATTCTGAGTCCCAAAGTCTGAGAATTGCTAAGCTCATGATACAAGAAGCTTTCTTCATTCCCATAAGGCTAAATCCCAAAGTGAGGAGAGTCTTGTCTAAGTAACCAAGTAGAGAGAGGCTTGTTCCCCATTCCCAACAAGCTTTGCAAGGCATGTGTTGCTGATCAAACAGCCAAAGGAGGATTTGACGTCAGAACTATGGTTGCATTCTTCTTTGTTTATTAATAATAGACGACTATCATTATGGTTCCACTCTTATTGTCTTTGTAATGATGATTGAGTTATATCCTTTCTGACCGATATATAGTTGCATCTATTGGATTTTATGCTTGTATTTGTGTCGTTATTTGCATGTGCAGGTGTCCGTTCACGAGGATCGTGGGGATCATGAGCAGCTAGAGCAAAGGAACGGGAGCGACGACTCTTCTACAAGTAATAGCGTTGGAATCCAGGTAGGCCCTCATCATCGGTCTTTTATTTGAAATTAGGAACCTGTGTGTTAGTGTTGTTTGATTGTTGCTAGACCCCATTTGGGCTAGTAAGGATCGCCTCTGTCCGCAGAGGGGATTTACCTCCACAACACCATCAATGATGTGCATGGAACCCATGATTTAAAAATAATAATTTTTTATTTTCTTCTTTTTTTCGTTACATAGGATACATATTGAAATGAGTACGAAAATTATGAATACTGAAACTAGTTACATTTTCAACGCTCCCTCTTAACTAGGGAGGTACTCACAATTTTACAACAAGTACAACATCATTGTCAAACTGAGGACTTGTTATAAGAGGACTTAGATTGATAAGCCAAACTGTAAGCATCATCATTATGACCAACATTATTATTGAGGCCTAACTTGACAAGCTCTATTTCATTCAAGAGAATTATGTTGGGAGGCTTTATGTGTGTTTCCACACTAACTCTACAAGACACATATCCCATCTATATGTTTACAAAGTATAACCCTTTAGGACCATTCTTACCTTGGATTGTTGGCCTTGAATCCTCAAAGAATATCAGTTCTCTTCGCCCACTCTTATCTTGGATACCTGTTAGATCCTCAAAGAATGTTGATCCCTTTCCTTTCTTGGGTTTTCTATCCCCAACGAAATTATAGATGCTTATCCAATCCTCCACCATTCTCTCTCTAATTCCTTCACTTAGACTTACGGTTGTTAGCCTTGGTCAAGTGTTTGAAACATGAAGTAGAGAATGCACATGTGATGTCCAACATCACTCCCTCTCAACCTGAAGAGGATATGCCTATTGTTCTTTTAACTTGAGAATATATGCTTGCTCTTATACAAGGAGATTCCTTCACTCCCTCTCAAACCAATAGGAGATACTTGACTTCCTTTCTAATTGGAAAGTCATATCCACAAGCTCTCTATCTTGCCTTCATAAGAGGATCAACTATAATTTTTCCATAGTTGCCTAGCTCCCTCTTTTCTCCACATCTGATTGTATCGAGCTTGCTTCCTTTCAAGGTATCATGGAGCCATCTTCACTCTTTAATCTTGTGATAGGATCCATGTCATCTTTCTTGGTCATCACTTTCATCTTGACATCATGAAGGCTTTACATTGAGCCTTTCCTAAAGTCACGTTGATCATATCTTCCTCATTAAAGTGATCTAGTTTTACCTTCACGTTATCTTCTTACTCTGCTACCTTTCAATCCCAAGATGGACACATCTTGACTTCATAGTTACCAGGTACTAGATATCAAGCTTCTGTCAACATTATTCATACATTTTTATATAGTTGAACTTGCCTCAACTAACAACATGTACTCCTACAACATTCTTCCAAGTAGCAAAATAATAAATTAGCGAGATAAACAACAATAATTAAAAAGAGACTTACCTCATTCAGATGACCTTCTTGTCCAATCAAAATTCTCATAGTCCATCTCCATATGAATATTCCTATTGTAAAATGGATAGTGGCAACTATTAATCTTATTTTCCTTTAAACTTGATATTTTCTTGTGAATCTTAGTTATCCTTTTTAGTTATTTAGATAGATATTTTCATCAAACAATATCAAGAACAATAACCAAAACAATAGGGGACATGGATATTAGGCTCTCAACTAAGGGAAAACCCCTCCAAGGGGAAAACCTGAAAACTCTTCTGTTCTTAGAATCTGCTTCAAATGAGATACAAAGAAAAAACCTTAGACCAAGTGATTCTCCTAGTACCAATTCCTCCATTCCTCAAGTCCTTCTTTTCATATGCATCAACTAGCTTCAATACTTCAACTTCGACCTATTAGCTTCAATACTACAATTCATCATGCAACTTCCATCCTATAATTTCAACCTTGTAACTTCCTCACAAACCCTAATCCAACATCTTCCTCAGACCTTCCTAGAGAAAAACAACTTTTCCTAAGTTCAACAGGGTCTAGACATTGCACTTCATCCTCCTGCAAATCAAACCTGCAACTTCAACCTCTTCCTACAGCCCATAAACCCTAAAATTTCACGTGTGAGAGAGATAAAGCCCAAAAAAAAGATATTTTCGTCCTTCCTTTCCTCCCAGACCTCCTCTCTCCTTTTTTGCTTCTCTGAATTACATGTCGAACTTCTTATTGACATATGAAACTTTTAGAGTGAGTAAGTCCTAAATGAGGTCGAACTGCTTCCTTATATGGCCTTCTCAAAAGGTTGAATTCCCTCCTTTAGACTGACTTGTAACTAATAGCGTTGACTTGTACTTTTGGAGTTTCTAAGACTTTGTAGGCTCTAAATAATTATTTTTACAATTACATTTATCTAAGAAGGTTCTTATAAACATGGTGTTGATTATTTTGACTCGTGACAATAAATCCTAAGACCTAACAAACCCTAGAAGCATGAAGAACATGATTTTACCTAGAATACCATCAATAATGAGCATGAAAGCCATGCTTTAATAATAATGACTTCTTATTTTTTTCTTTTTCTTGTTTTTTACATATGATACATATTGAAATGAGTACAACAATTATGAAGATTGAAGCTAGTTACATTTCTCAACACTTCATGCATAAGAGTGCCTAAGGATCAAACTTGATTACCAAGTTACAACCTTTTCTTTCAGAGGTTATATTGGATGTTAATCATTATTTTACATATTCTAGAGAAAGTATAAATCTCTTATACATCATTAAGTAAGTCAAATTCTTCCTTTTAAACATCATAGAATCATACTTAAGCATGTTATAAGATTCTACATCAATCTTGTGCAAGAGTCAATTCTAATGGGAATTCTTATGCTTCTTATTTCATCATCTAGCTACATGTCTCATAATGAGCCTACATATTGACCCATTCTATTCCTTATTCCTTTAATAATATTATTTCCACATTACATGGAATCTATACTAACTTTGTCATAGTGCTTCTCCTAACAAACTTCCATAATGATGGTTCTTCTAGGATCATAATGACCCATCTTATCAATATGACTACTCTTAACACAATGTTAGATAATGCCCAGATGAACAATATGAAAAATGGCCTATCTATCTATTCTTAGAGACTAAATGACTTCTACAAATCAAGTTGATCAAGTAGACTCTACATATGATGTTATCACATGCTTATCTCAATGGTGTTATGAAAAATCAAGAGTCTTATAAAGTAAACAACGATGCACACTATTCTAAAGGAAAGATCAATTTTACCAAGAACTTTAAAAACAAGATGCCTTCTTTAATAGTATAGATCTTTCACTTCTTCTTTCTTCAACTTCTTCTCAGATTGACCCGTTTCCTCAGCTATGTGAACCTCACTTCTTTCCTTTCTCTTGTTGTTCTATAGACTAGGAAAATCCTTCTTATAATGTCATTATTCATTTCACTTGAAAAATTGAACATTAGACATATATTTATTCTTGGACTTTCCAAACTTGTCCTTCTTCATCTTCTTGATTTGAGTTGGAAAAGCTTAAGATTGTTCATTTGATCGAATGTCATCTTTCACCTTGATCCTAGATTCTTTGAAAATTCATTGTGCCAACAACTCATCAAATGGATTTGAATCTTTCTTTGAGTATATGCTAGTTGCAAAATTTTTCAATTCCAGTAGCAATGCATTTAGTACACAGATGGTCATTTATGAGTCATAGTTAATTTTTCCTAGCCCTTGCAAGTCATCTCTTAATTGAGACATCTTCATCAAAAAGGATGACATGTCCACATCCTTTGATTTCTTCATTTTGTACATTTTATTCTGCAAACACATATTTTGTCTAGATGTACTTACAGAGTACAAGTTCACTAGCTTATCATACATCCCCTTGGAAGTTTTCAAATTTGCAACGATTGGAGCAAGAAGATCCTTGGTTGATTCAATTATGATCCTTATGCCCTTACTTCTACTTTCATGTACCTTTCAAGTTCTTGAGTCTTGACTTTGCTAGGTTGAGTGATTTCCCTAGTCAGATATTCCATTACCTCATGCTCTATTAGTGCCAGGTCAATCCTTTTCTTCCATGCTAGGTAATTTGATGCTCCAACGAGCTTATTTTTCTCCTTACAGAAAGAACCCACATGACCAATAGATTCAGACATAGAGTAATAATATGATACTTACTTGATAACCAATATTTCACTCATCCTTGATGATGTCGTCAACCTTTCTTGATGCCTTCAAGACCTTTAAAGAAAATTTAATAATACCCTTGAAAGATGCCTCCTGGGATTCTTTCAACGACAACTTTCTTAAAATATCATACCAAGGTTCCTTTTGATGCTTCAAGTATGCCTTTCAATGAGCCTTTGTATACTTCTTCTTCTTTCAAGAGACAACCTTCCTTGTAGTCTCCCTTTCAAGCCTTCATTTGATGAGAGCTTGATGTAACCTTGATCTGGTTTAATGTAAAGATACTCCTTCTAGATCAATAGGTCTTCTAATTCTTTCCACATATGACAAGCAAGCCCTTCTTCGTGTCCATAAGATAATCCTTCCAATTTCCTTCTTGTTCACCTTAGCTCTAATCCCATTTTGGAAAATTCAAAGTGGAAACTTATTATATCAATTTTCCTTTACCTTGATATTTTCTTATGAACTTAGTTAATCTTCTTCAGTTATTTAGTTAGATCTTTTCATCAATTTTTTTAAGAACGAAACAATAACAATAGAGGACATAAAAGTTAGGCTCTCAGCTAGGGCAAAACCCCTCCAAGGGGAAAACCTAGAAAAATATTGTATTTTTATAGAGTCTACTTCAAATGGACATAAAGACCTAAGTCCTAGATGAAGTCCTTCTCAAAGTACCAAGTCAACCCTTCTAACAAGTCTTTCTTTGATCCATCACCTACCGACTTCAAATTGTAACTTCAACCTCCCAAATTCAATATTACTTCTTCGACTTGCAACTTCGGCCCTAGAGGTTGCTTTAGAAACCCTGACCCAACCTCATTTGGAGACCTTCCCTGAGCAAGATAGCTCCAACCAAGGTCAATGAGGAAACTTTAGAGTAATTCTTCCTTCCTGCAACAGGAGACTGTACTTCGTCCTATCACAACTCAGATATGCAATATCAACCTCTTATGTAGCTACATAAACCCTAGACTTTCGCACAAGTGGGAGAGAGATAGCCCAAAGACAAGTTTTTTGTGCTCCTTTCCTCTTCTAGACCTTCGATTTTCTTGTCTTCTTGTCTTCTAGCTATATATCGAACTTTTTGTTGAGATAAAACTTCCCTAGTGAGTGAGTGCTATATGAGGTTGAACAACTTCTTTATATAGCCTTTCCAAGGGGTCGAATTCCCTCCTTTAGTTCGACTTGAAGTTGCCAAGGCCGACTTGTGCTTTTGGCATTTCCATGACTTTCTAGACTCAAAATAAAATATTTTTCCAAGTACATTTTGGTCGGAAGGGTCTAATAAACATGATGTTGAATTATTTGATGCATGACAATAAATCCTAAGGCCTAAAAAACCCTAGAAGCATGAAGAACATGCTTTTACCTAGAAGACTATCAATAATGAGCATGAAACCCATGCTTTAAAAATAATAACTTTTTATTTCCTTCTTTTGTTTGTTATATATGATACATATTGAAATGAGTACACCAATTATGAAGACCAAAACTAGTTACATTTTCAATAACCCTACTAATGTTACTTTAGAAATCTTAACCATTATTCAGTTACAAGTTTCTTAGTTAATACTAATTAATCAAATTTTATAATGAAAATTTTAATGAAATCCATCCACTTTAGTGACTCTCATTCTAAAGATCTCTTTAAAACCAAAAAAAGAAAGAAAGATAAATATTAGAGAAAAAAGATGAACTTCATAGCAAAATTTACAACTCGAAGATAAATATTAGAGAAAAAAGATGAACTTCATAGCAAAATTTACAACTCGAGTAATACTTTACGCGTACACATGGATGCTAATATCATCTACTTGAAAGGTGCACATGGATGCTAATAACATCTAAATACAAGTTTAGCATTTATCCCTTAACGATAATGATAAAGATGCATAGAATAATAATTTAGGGAGCTTAGAGCGAACAATCTTTTGTTGATTTAATAATACATTGTTTTTAGAGGTTTTTGTTTGTTGCTTTTTTTTAAAGGAAAAATAGTGTGAAATATTGTATTAGGGCAAATTATTATTATTATTATTTTCCTTACTATTAAAGAGTGAAATGTTTAAAAAGTTTTTTGGGAAGGTGGACGCTGTTTTTTGGAGCAAAAATAGCGTAAATATTATATCAGGGCAAATTATTATTATTATTTTCCTTACTATTTACTCAAAAGTTTTTTAGGAGGGTCGAGGGTTTCTAGGTTTTTACAAATTTATCAGAATGGCGAAAAGGGGAGGTGAATTTGGAAGCGGAGGGGACATGGGAGGTGGATTCGGCATTTGGCGGAGGTGACATGGGAGGTGGATTCGGCAGTGGCGGAGGTGACAGAGGTTGTGGCAGCCGGCCAGGAGCCCGCTGAGATGAGGGAGAAAAATGGGCCGAAAAATGGGCCGTTGGTAAAAGAAAGGAAAATCCATTCCCTCGACCAAATCTGTCTCTTCTAGTTGGCTGTGAAGGAGCACCAGATCATGGAGGCCGAGACTGTGGAGGCCATGCTGGTCCTCAGTTCAAGGATGAAGTCATGAAGATCATGCCTGTGCAGAAGCAGATGAGGGACGGGCAGAGGACTCGATTCAAAACATTCGTTGTTGTGGGTGATGGCAATGGCCACATAAGGCTTGGGGTTCAAGTGCAGCAAGGAGGAGGCCCCCGATGGGTGATGGCAATGGCCACATAAGGCTTGGGGTTCAAGTGCAGCAAGGAGGAGGCCCCCGGTGTGCCGAAGAAGGTCCTGCATTTATGTGGGCTCTAAGATGCGTTCACCTCCTCTCTAGGATCCACCAAGACTTAAGGAATTTTTAGGTATTTTTTTTTTTGTAAGTTGGGGTGGGACTCTTAGATTTACATGTTTATTACTTATTTTTTTATGGGGAAGCCCAAGATTTGAACCAAGACTTCCGGTTAGATGAGACTTCATTTCCACAGCTTTTGCAGCGTGATCTACCCCATATAGACT
>APFE030029446.1:11901-33371 GCA_000404065.3 Pinus taeda
TCATTATTGATGAATCACCAAGTAAAAAGGAATAAATAAGTCCTAATGATGGAAATATTGAGGAGGTCACCCCTCCTAAAACTAAAACCAAGTCACTAGTAGCATCTGTGGGTAGGCCCACCACTAGGCCAGTGACCTTCAAGAAGACAAGGAGATAGGTTACCTTTGAGAAAGAAGAAGAAGAGAAGCTATAGGAGGAAAATGGTTTGCTACAAGAGCACAAAAAAGATCTAGAAAATGAAGCCACCACGTCAAAGTCATCTGGAAGAGATATATAAGAGCTCCAAGAGTCTAACCCACAACCTAGCTTGGAGTCTATTGTCTCACATATTGTCTAGGCAGTGCAACAATGCTCAAACCAAGGGTTTTCACCCTGATTCCCAATCTCTCCGTTTAAGTCGTCTCCCTAGGCTAAGGGGAAAACAAGCACTTGATCGATATTTAAAATTTTGATTGAATCTTTAAATGTTTAAGACCAGTGCCTTCGCTAGATGAAGTGAAAACTGAGTAATTGGTTTGCTGCTTTTGCTTAGGAAATAGAAATATGAACAAACCTTTTAACAATTGCTTGAAAATATTTACTGAAATATTTAGCATATGATGAGCATTGAAACAATCAAGCAATAATTAATTTCACCAGACGTAAGATATTCAAGAGATGCATAGAGCTCTAGCAATTAAATTTCAAAGGATCAAAATTTATTATTCACCATGAAATTCAAATGCTAACTAGTTCATAAAATGATTCACCACTTTCAGATAGCTAATCCTCCAATAAAATTTTATTGTGTTTAACTATATGCAAATAACAAATATTAATCTGCCTTAGCGGAACACCAAAAGTGACAAATGTTTGAGTGAATATGGCAAGACTAAATGTGACAAAATATTTCAAATTTTATTTTCATTTTTAATGATTAAATTCAAAATCATAAAATAAAAACTAAATTCTAAAATAAGACCAAACCAAAACCTAAAAACATTTTATGATTTATATATTTTTTTAAGTTTTTGTTATTTTTTATGATATAAAGTTCTAAATTTAAAATTAAAATATAACAAAACTAAAATTAAAATGTAATCTAAACTAAAGCCTAATCAAAAATCTAAAAGGAACCTTTTTAGGCCTTTTTTATTTATTTTGTTTTTGAAAATTTTGATTTATTTGATTTATTTTAAGATCAAAACAAAACTAAACTTTAAAAGATTCTAAAAGCCTAACTTAAGAATAAAAAATTAAACTAACCTAAGAAAAGGAATGCTACTAACCCTAACCATATACATGCAAGCCTAAAAAAATTGAAGTAGAATGTCGAATGAGAGAGTGTTTGTTTGTTGTTGGTGCAGGTTAGTGACAATGGGGAGAAGACCTCGACGGCCAAGGGGAAAATGGCGATGGAGAAGGCTGCGGATGGAGCAGTGATGGAAGCTGCGAATGATAGCGGAAGACGACGAGGATCGCATGAGGAAAGAGAGTCGTAGGGAGTGATCACATGACCAAGGAGATAGCACACAGAGGTGTTTTACTGCGCAAGGATGGGTACTGTGCTGATGGGGATGAAATCGAAAAAGGCAGCACAAGGATTGAAGGAGGTTTTGCTACGATGAAAGCAGAAGATGCAGTGTGAAAGGGACAAGATGGAAGTTGCAGGTGTATGGATTGGCAGCATAGGAAGGGACGAGTGATGGGATAGGAGGAAGCAGTGTTGAGGAGAAACACGTGAATAAAAATGAAAGACGACATGTGGAGGAAGAGCAGGACGACAGCTAAGGAATGCAACTTGTTTGCAGGTTTGCGTAGAGAAAGGAGGAGCAATGGGGAGCTTCAATGTAGGAAGGATAACATACAAGCAGTGGATGAATATGAGTTGCTTGTTTGCAGGAAGAGATACTCAATGGGTAGGTCAATGGCTTGGGATGAGAACTACAACAAAATGGGGAAGTGATAAAGGGACAGGGCTGCGGCAAAGGGGAATGACGGCTACTGCGTGGAAGATGAGGATTGACGGGGTGAGGAATAGATGCAGTTGCATATTTGGCTTTATACAATAGCCTAGATAGGATGGAGTTGAGGGCTAGTGCGACGACTGCCATGGGATAGCACGCAGAGTGGAAGGATTGATGGAGGTCCAAGCTGCAGATTTGGTTTGCAAATCCGTGGGGCTGCGTGATTTTACACACCAAAAAAAATTCTAAACTTTTTTTCAGAATAAAATCCCAGGTAGCAGCAAATAGATGACCTGGAAAACCGTCACAATTCTTCAGAAACCTTAAAAAAATTCAATCTTTTTGCTTCAGATTTCCATGCTAAAAACCACAAGAAAATTTTCAGATCTGAAATAGATGCTCCTGCAAGAGTTGATCAAAAGCTCGAAATTTAAAAAAAGCACCCCAAGAGCTGATCCTGAGCCTGGATCTTACCCTCCAGGGCCTAGATCTAGCTTCAAACTAGGATCTCCTCTTCAGATCTGCAACCCGCAATGACGAAAACAAAACACCAAGAAACAGAAAAATAATGAAACCTTAAAAGAAAACGTAGCTAAATAATTACAGTAATCACAGTTTAAAGGCTCTAAATAGTCGGATTTGTCAGTATGCCGCATAAATATTTTTAGAATTTTAAATTTAATATGAGATGCTTTAGAAAATATTTCATGCATTCACAAGAAAAATTCAAATGATAAGCCCGAGATCAGAACTAGCTGGGCTCTTCAGAAAATGCTTTTTTAGGAGTTGGTTGGTTTAGCAAAGAACTTCCCCAAACACCCGATGATCTCAAAATCAAGATTTTCCTGCACAACTTACTTCAAACATTAACAAAGAGGGAGAAAATGATACTAAAATCTAGATCTAATGGAGATACCTGCCATCATATTAAGAAATTTAAGTACCCTTCAAACCCTAGTGAATAAACAAGATACCTGTGTTTAAAATCACTCTTCATCAAGGTATCATCAATGGTTTAAATTAAATTTATGCACAAAAACAAAACATCTTACAACATTTCTGAAAGAGTAACACCAGCAAGATTTCAACCCCAAAATCTTTCTTTATTGCACATGAAAAATGGCTACAAGAGAGCTTTCTTTAGCACAAGACTCACAAATCAAATGATCTCAAATGATCCCTGACACCCTATTTAAAGAAAAAATTCCCAACGTCTAGTTCGAGTGATCCTTCTCAAAGTGATCTCGACCGTCGATGAGGATCAAAGTCTCTTTTAATCTCATCCGTCGAAATTTTAAATGTTGAGGAAATTTCACATTTTTAAAACTAAATGCATCTTAATATATTAAAAAATTAAAATTTTGCATTTATTTCTCTTCAAAACTTTGACTTATTATTATTTTATATTTTCCTTTTTTCTTTTTTAATTTATATTTTTAGCCTTTGGGAGTTTTACCTAGGACCTAGGACTATGAGGAGATTAGTTTTTTTTTATTTTTTATTTTTTATTTTTTTTTCGCCTAGAAAAATCGTAATCTTTCATTATGATTGAAAAATTAAATTTTGTAGATGCCTCTTGGCATATGCTGTAAATAGATTTCAGAAAAGGTGCTCAAAAAATTGCATAGATCCTTTCACACCACGCAGGGTGTATGGATTTCAAGAAATAAACATGTAATAGCAAAAATATTTATGTACAGGTGGGGAAAAGTCAGACTTTTCGCCCTTTTTTGTTCTCAACCTTTCTCCAAACCCCCTGTGACTCTATGGGAGCTATGAGTGCTAATGCAGTTTCAGCCACAAGTTGTGGATTATCTTTATCAGAATCTGATGTGTCTAATGTGCGTTGACATTTATTTCTGCCCATATCCATTTCTGATCTTCTTGCTAGTGCTGTGGCTATATCTTCCTATGGATTTGTATATTTTGAAGCTGGTTCTTTATTCATCTGATTGTTCTCATTTGGGTTTGCATAGTCCATCTCTTCTTTCTCCTCTTCATCTGGGGGAGGTGGTGGAAATTGCCATCCCTTAGATTGTTTTTATGTTTTCTTCTTTCTACGATTATCTTTTTTGACTACTAGGCATGTGCATTGTAGGTGTCCTATTTGTCTATAGATTCGGCATCTGAACGTAGTATTTTCATAATCTAGTACCTGTGTCCAGCTGCTCTATCTACGCTTCAACTGAATTTTATCTGGTAGGCCTTTGCTAAGGTCTACTTCCACACATATTCGTGCAAAAGTATATATTCTTTCCTCCACTCATTGGGTATCCATTTTAATGTAACGCCCAATAGTATTTCCAATTCCAGCAAGTACTTGATGATTCCATAGATGTATTGGGAGGTTGTGTAGCCGCACCCAAACTGGCATCTTAGAGACAACCATTGTGTTTGCATCAAAATCTGGGAACCATGGTGTGATGAAGAGTCCAGTGGATCCCTAGAACCAAGGTCCTTCCTACATTCCTATGTCTCTGTGTATTGC
Source organism: Pinus taeda (assembly GCA_000404065.3). Lineage (NCBI taxonomy): Eukaryota > Viridiplantae > Streptophyta > Pinopsida > Pinales > Pinaceae > Pinus > Pinus taeda. The sequence continues at coordinate 16,337 of APFE030029446.1, forward strand.
TAATAGAAATTTCACTATGAAAAAACCCTTGGAGCAGGGATGTATTTTGTAGTGCGTGGTCCAGTTCGTGAAGATCCAAAGAAAAAGATCAGCCGGTTTGGGCCAAAAGTAGTTAAATATTCATATTATTGCTTGTCTTTCATATATGGTGCATTTCTCATCTATTTTTGGTGTATCTATGTTTTATTCTAGGGTGTGGTTCAGTTATTCCACAATGGATGGCCTTGGGTCCATACCTATTTGGTTTGGTGCTGCTTGTTCTGTGTTTTTCCCTTGTAGGACGTTTTTGAACGAACTTTTGCCTGGTTTTTTCCCGATTGAACCGGTACCACTTCCTCTCACCCTATCTAGATTCGTGTTATTGTTGGTTGCACCCCCTCTTAACCTCATATTGAGGATGATTGTTGATAGAGGTGCAATTCTGTATTCACACAGGTCTTTTGTGTCTTGTAACACTCTGCCCCCTTGTATCAGGTTTTGTGTCCTGATGGGGTAACCCAACTGTTGCATTATAATTTCTTGCATTTTCTCGACATTATCTGTCTCTTTTACCCAAATTATTTTCGATTTTCCTTCTAGGTTTTTTACAAAAACTTGGAAGCTGTGATCTCTTACCAGTATTCCAAATCTTGTTTTTGGCAGATCTAACTCTCTGATTCTGTTGTGCACCTTTTGTTGACACCGGCTCTGCTTATTCAGTGAGTGGGCTTCCAGATCTAGCCAGAACGAGGGTCATTCTGCAACAAGAAGGTCTGGATCTAAAAGCCCAAGACTCGATTTGTACTCAATGCCGCGGAGCAATGGATATTATGTCAAATCAGGGCTCCATGGCAGATGGGTGTCAGGATCGGCATCATAATAATACAGATTAGTGTTCTGATAGGAAAAAAACTAGAATATTTCTTCGTACCTTTAGCAGAGTCGGCGATTTTTCGTCCTGAGGGCTCCATTGATGCTAGAGACAGCACCCTCACCTAGAATGACCTCGAAGGAAGCTACGACCTTAGAGGATATTGTCAAATGGCTGATCTGTAAGTATTTCATAAGCTCATCCAACCTGTTTATGCCGATCAGGGGTTTACTAGCTGTCTTTGCTACCTGAGGGAGACCCGTATACAATAGATCTAGCCAAATTCACATCTCTGTTTTCCTTAAAAACCCTGACTGCTGCAGATAACATAGTAACCTTACCCTCAGTGCACCGAAGATGACCAAAGTAGGTCGCGTGGATTCAGTTTCTTGTTTATGGAATCTCCTGAGATTTCGCCGATGCGAGTCGGAGCCATTGCTATCGCTGAGATCAAAACCCTCGCTCCAGAACAAATACTCCCTCCCTATGAGGGGATTGGTTATTTTCTAACCCTTAGGACATTTTACATCATGACTTTTACATTTTACATCTCAAGGGGGAAAATCTATTTGACATAGACACTCATAAACTACCCAGTTCTGTGACACAAATATAATCTAGCAAATCAAGCAATTTGTAATAAAATAACCTAACCAAATGGTTCGGACTATTCCCAAATCACTTTCAAATAGAATCGATTTAGCACACTAGGACTCCCCTAAGATTCTAATGATAAAATCCATTCCGGATTTGGGGTTAGGCTGAAGGAAAACATTGCCGATCATGGATTAGTGAGACAAAAAAACTTCTGAAACGTAGACCATCACTAGAAAATTAGGTTCACCTAGGCAATTACATACATGACACAGATCTGCTAATATTATTTACAATTTACACATGCAGACTGGATTTAAAAAATAACATAATCAAGCTAATGATGATAGTTGAATGGCACAGACACGTCAATCAAGCGCTATTGTTTCTGCGAAAAAAGGGGGTGTACTATTATGGGTCGTTGACACGTAGTGGTCAACATCTGGCTCTACTTGGGGACACGTTGCTGCACTATAGGAATGTGAGAATCCAGAATCTGCATCAATGCAACACACAACAAAACATAAGTAGCGTCCATCCAAAAATCATCATATAACATTAAGCACATGAAAGATATAAGCTCTTCATTATTAACTATCTAGTAACATGAAAAGTAAATGTAATCCTAAAATAGAAATAAAATGTTGAAATAACAAGGAGTAAGGTTAGAAATACAATATAGAGGATGCCCTATGGCATCAGATGTCATATTTGAAGAACAGCTTGAGCATTTGGCCATTTGTAGGTAAATCAAGTGGTTCACCATCCAATATGCTCAAGTGGAATGAGTTTGGTTTGGCAATGTCTCAGATGATATACGGTCCCAGCCCCAAACTATTGAACTTCTTATGTTTTCCTGGTTTTTCATTCTTGTGATCCCAAAGAAGTACCATATCTCCAACCTGCAAAGATCTAGATCGAGATGGTTTATCAAAGCTTTTCTTGATGTTAGATTTCTTTTTACATAGATTATCAAAGGTTGTCCTACGAGCTTCACCTAACTCCACAATTTGATCGATCCTATTATGAACAACATCTTTATTAGTGGAAAAATGTTAAAGGAGTTGATAAGCTGGAAATTTCAGGTGCATAGGTAAAGCTATATCCAAGCCGTAAACTAATTCAAAGTGAATTTTACTAGCAACTTTGTTTTTAGTGATCTTATCTGCCCATAAAGCATATTTGATTTTTCTATACCAATATCTTTTATTATCTCCTACTATCTTCTTGATAATGGTTATGAGATTTTTATTACTTGAGTCAGCAAGACCATTACCCTGAGGATAGTAATTTGATGAATTAGATAAGACAATGCCATATTTGAAACAAAAAGATGAAAATTCTGAAGAACTAAAAGCGTTGGCATTATCAGTAGTGATCTTAGTGAGGACACCAAATCTAGTAATGATACTATTTTCAATGAAATCCATAGTGACTTTTTCAGTGGCATTCCTAGCAGGGATGGCTTCAACCCATTTAGTGAAATAATCTGTAGCAGTCAAAATCCATGAGTAGCCATTGATAGAATTTTCATGAAACTTCCTGATGAAGTCCAGACCCCAATGCTGAAAAGGTGCCTCCACAACGACATGTTGTAAGGGTAGGGAATCAAGCTTCTATTTCCTAGTGAACAATTGACAAGTTTAACAACTTCTAACAAACTTATGCACATCATAAAAAATTGAAGGCCAATAATAACCAGCTCTCAGAATTTTGTGGGCAATAGTTCTAACAGCATAATGACCACCACAGAATCCTAAATGAAACTCAGAAACTAATTTCTTGGACTCAATTTCATTAACACATCTAAGTACTATGCCCTTGGGATTTCTCCATCCAAGGCCATCCTTCATGAGGCAATACTTAGTGGCTTTTAATGTAAGAGCCCTTCTCTTATGAGCGACTAAATGGTTAGGACATGTAAGATTTATCAGGTAATAAACAATGTACTTGTACCATTCATGCTCCCCTAATCTCTGCAGCTCATGCGAAGACAGATCGTTAAGAAAAATCAAACCAAGAGCCTTTTCATTACCTTCAGTCAACATTTGAGCCAAGCCTTGCCCTTTGACTAGCTTGGTGGGTCTAATCTCTAAATCGTATTATTGTATTTTAGTAACCCACCTAGCATGAGTCCCTAAGCAATCAGTTTGAGTTAATATATCTTTAACAATAGAATGCGGGACAAAAGAAATGATTTTAGAATAACCCACATAAGTTTTGAAATTCTTCAGAGATTTTACTAAGGCATAAGCTTGCGTTTCCATGGTATTGTACTTTAATTCAGAATTTTGAAGCGCTCTGCTCATGAAAGTAATAGGTTTCTCCTAACCATCTTTATTTTTCTGTAATAAGACACCAACAATGGTATCTTCAGAAGCGAAAGACAAAATCATGAAATCCTTAGAGTTATCAGGACTAACTAAAACATGGGCTTTTGCAATAGCACCTTTGATTTCCTGAAAAGAACTTTTATTGTCTTCTTTCCAAACAAATCTTACATCTTTCTTTAGAAGACTCTGAATAGGCTTAGCTATTTCTGCGTAATTTGGAATAAACCTTCTAAGAAAGTTTGTTTTTCTAAGGAAAGACTGAAGGGATTTAAGATTATGGGGAAGATGAATCTTTTGGATAGCCTCAACGCTTTTAGGATCAATCTTAATTCCATCATTAGAAATGATATAGCCAAGTAATTTCCTTTCGGTTACTCCAAAAACAAACTTACCCAGATTTAAATAAATCTCGTACTCTCTACATCTATCAAAAACTTGCTGAAGATGACTTATATGACTAATACCATCCTTAGAAAAAACACTAAGATCATCCTGGTAAATTTCAATAAATTTCCCAATTAACCCCTTGAAGGCATAATCCATAGCCCTTTGAAATGTAGCCCCAACGTTGGTTAGTCCAAACGGCATTCTAATGTATTTGAAAGTACCCCATGGTGTGGTGAATGTGGTTTCGTGACGATCTTCTTTTTTAACCCATACCTGATTATACCGAGAAAAGCCATCTAGCAATGACATCATTCTAGAACTAGTTAATCTTTGCAACAGAGTCTCCATGTTTGGCAAAGGGTAATTACCTTTCTTACACACTAGATTAATATTTCAAAAATCGAAATAAAGCCTTATTGTACCATTCGTTTTCCTAACAATCACCAGGTTGGAACACCATGTTGAATGCCTCGTTTGAGCGATAATTCCTGCTGCAAGAATCTTTGAAAGCTCTATTTGAACCTGTTAACACTCAGTTTGTTCTTGTAGTGCCCGCTCTAGTTGACTGACAGTGATATGTCACAAACATTTAATTAGCCATAAGGCCCACACTTTATTCTTTGAGGACCTCAAGTTGAGGATCCGGACACATGACACTATTATTAGCGATTGAGATATTCATGGTTGTGATGTTTATGAATTCTTTCCATTCATATTATGATAGCATGAATGGTTATGTATCTTATCTATCAGTGTTCCGATGATTGCAACATTAAATAGTTAAGGTTGGTCTCTATTTGAATTTATGATGAGGGTAGTAAAGAATATGTATGCGCTCTACTAAAAGCATAATGATGATAAATTTGATGGATAGGTATATTTCTATGATGTTATGATGTTGATAGCTTAATGAATATGTATGTTTCCATTGATGATTAATGATGATAGACATGAGGGATGTGTACCCTATGTTACCTACTTTCTTTAGTTCAGGCTTACAATGGACAATGATGTGAATGACCAGGAATTGTTAATGATGCTATTATGATAATGAATAACATTGAGAAACCTTGTTACTGGTGATTATTGAGTATGCCAGGAAACCATCAGAGGCACTCACATATGACATGTCGATGACACCTGGTTTGATGAAAATTCATATTATTTTATCTTTTAAAGCCTAATTCGATCTTGAAATCTACCATATATGTTTAACTATACTATGATGATATGTTAATAGTTGCAGGCACAAATTAGTTGCTTGACCGACTGACTCACATATGGGTGATGGGGTTGTACAGGTGGATGTAACTACATGGGAGGGGTGGGACAGAGTCCCTGATCTCACCCACTAGCACTCTCGCCGTGACTTGGCCTGGAAGGGTTGAAACACCTTCGCCTTGAAGATCATGGTGCCATGAGGGCAGGTCCCAAAGTTGGGTCGCTCATGAGGAGTTTACTAGGGGGCGTGCATCAAGGTGGATTCCTTGATCCCCGACACGATTAGTCTCACTATAGCAGGCAACATAAGAGATTATAGTGGTTTATGACGTTGCACTATACTTTCCCCTTGTAGTCACTGGATGCTTGAAGGGCAAGTGGTGTGGCACCCTTGGAACTTCAGGGGAAATTCTTGAAGGGTACGACCAACTTGGCACCCTTGGCATCACAATTAAACTATTATGTGTGGCACCTTTGGAACTTCTAGGGAAGTTCTTGAAGGGCACAACCAAACTTGGCACCCTTGAAATCATTAAAAATAAATAATAATAAATAAATATAAGTAAGGAATGAAAACTAGGTAAATTTACATCAAGGGTAAATGATGATTAGAAACTAAGGTAATTAAATCAAAAATAAAACTTGGAATAAGGAGGATCATAGGAAGAAATAAATAAAGTACCTTAAAAATTCTACCCTCCCCATGTTGGAAAATCCTAGGTAGATTAGGTGGTTTAATTAGATAAAAGGGGAAGACAAACATATTGTAAGGATAAAGATTAATCCTAAACCAATTAAACTTAATTAAGAAAAGAGGAAGGTGAATTAAAATAAGAAAGATAAATTAAATTTAGAGAAATGTAGAGAAGCTCCATGTGGCATCAACCAGCATAAGAATATCCCTCTAAGAGATAACTTGAGTTAATTTAAGAAGTAGATTGGGGATAAAATCTTAACTCATTAATTGAATCCAAGTAATAAACTCAATTTAAGGAATAAAAGGGGGGAATAAAGAGACATCTAGGAGTAGAAATAAGAATCTTGTGAGGTGAGGAAAATATTAGCTTTAATTAAAAAGATAAGTAAATAATTTTGGGTGACACTTGATGAGAGAATGACACATGGGTGGGTGAATAATCAAGCTATTAAAAAGAAAAAAATATTATAATTATGCATGACATGCCAAGTGTCATCTATGAGAAATCTTATAAAAGAAGGGGGCAGGCCATGGTAGAAGGGACCTTTTTTGGGGAAAACCTATTGTTGGATGGATGATATGTTGTGAAAGTAGTGACTACGAAGCTATAGTGAGTTTGGTGAGGCAGAGGGTTTTAGAGAGGGGACTCTTGAGCTAAGGTTGCTCTCCTCTGCCAACTAGATTCTTCTTCCATTGTACAACCCCATTGCAGGTCGGGGGTCCGCGGGGAAGAAGAGTACCCAAGGAGTAGGCTGGGAGGTAAACCGGTGGGTCTTGATTCGGATCAAGCGCGTCATCATACACTCGCAGAAGTGACCGACAACGAGGAAATACCAGCGACAACGGAGCAAGCGGAGTCTCGCCTCTTCGGTGTACGGTACATGTGTATTTTGTTATTACTTTACCTTAGAGTAAAAGTATATAAATGTGGCGTCATGTTCCTGGAATGAGCATCAACGATGTGTGTGTTGATAGAATTGAAATCTCAATGTGTTTGTTTTCCGATTATAATTGTTGTGTAAAAAAAAAAAAAATGTGGTTGAAATATATATATATTATATATATATATTATATATTATAATATATTACTATACTAATATATATATATTATATATATATATTTAGTTGTAGTTGGGTCATTTCAGTGTTTTAGGCTGGTCGTTTCATTTGTATCAAGAGCCTAGGTTCACCACACTGGGTCCTAAGAACAATTCATTATACTAGGCCTAAGAACAGTTATTATATGATAAAAAAAAAAAAAAATTGTATATAGTATAATCGGGTTTTTACACTTGGTATCTTGAATAGATCTACAAAACATTTCCTGTGCAAGACACCGAATAGAAAAATAAATCCATCCGTTGATGTTCTTTCGTTTCCATTTCATCTCTGAGATCTTTCCTTCATGGATAAAACTCTGAAAAACCGTCCGATAACCTAAGCAATTCTGCACATTCATTTGGAGAACCTTTACTGTCGTTGCAACCCAAAGATCAATGAAAAACAATTTTCTGATTGGGGACCTTGCAAAAATTTGAAAGAGAGTGGTCAAAATTTGATCTGACTCTAGATCTAACAAGAAGCTTTGCAGCTCTAGTATTCCAAGTCGCTCCATAGCCTGATCTGCAAGAATAAAAGGGCCCGAGAGTCGTGGGTTTGAGATATGCCTCGCATCCCTAATATCGTAAGAATTGGTGGACAAGCAAAGGGCCACGACTCCAGAGATTAGCATTTTATCCATCCTTTTACTTAGATCTGAAAAAAAAAAATTATCCATCCTTTTACTCAGATCTGACAAAAAAAAAAAAAAAAAAAATTCCATGTAAGCCCCATGTAACCGAAGATCCTCCAGGCTAGCTCCCTGATCTGAAAGACCTGTTGAGTCTTTGCATTCCCAGATCTGACATTTAGATTTCAGATACCAAATCTGGCCTGCTTCTGAAGCTCATAATATTTCTGATTCCGGTTTCTTTCTTCCTCTGTCTCATAAATGTCGCTAGTTACTTCCCTGAGTTTTGAGTTGAGCTGTTCATTTTTGGTTTCTATACTCCACATTTCGTCTTCTTTTATCAAAATCTGCAAGGTCAATACGGGGACTCGCTTCTCCAGCTTCAAGCAACGAAGTCGAATACGTCTTAAGTCCAGCGTTTTCTCCGTCAAAAGTGAAAGTTTGCTCGTCCGCAACTCCTCCTCATTCTGTCCATGGGCACAGCTTAGTGGTATTACATTATTTCCCTGATAATCCGTAAGCACCGTTTATCAAATAAGATAAAGAGAAAAGGTTACGAACTTGAAGATCTTGAAGCCTTTGATTTTTGGTGCATTCCATTTGAAGCAACCTAGAGTCGGATCGTTTTGGCAAACCCATTGCGAAGCCAGCGCTGGATAGTGTTTATGGAATGTATTAGCGCTCATGACTTGCAAATCACTGTACAAGGTTAGTGTTGTTTTGAAATAGCCAATATGAAACACAGGAAGTGCAAGCTTTATATAACCAATAGGGCCTATATAAACATCTGTCTGTGCATAGGTTACGGAAGCAAACCGTGAGTGTCTCAATTCACAAAGATTAACGGAGGTTCTGAGGTCTGTAGGGAGTTTTATATGAATTTTTCCTTTCACTCATTTTTGGTTTAATTTTGTTTTCCTTAGCCAGAGAACCATCTCCCGATTGTCCACAGACATGATGTGCTCATCTACTTTTCTAGCTTGTGACGCCCGAGTGTCTGCCTGTGCAGCTTTAATTGGTTCCAGCACTCCATGAAACATTGTCTTCAACAACGCATGTGCAATTTCAAACTTACTTAATTACCTGAACTACGCAAAGGTTTTGAGACCTTGTCCAGAATTTGTAATATCCTTCACATAGATCTTGAACGAATCCTTGTGATTATTAATTCCGTTTATTGTGGTCTTGTTGACGAGTATTCAATAATGGAGTTGAAACTGGCAGTTAGACAATGTATCAGGTACGTAGGGATTCACGAATTTACGCTCCAACAAAAATATATATATATACTATATATATATATATATATATATAATATATATATATATATATATATATATATATATAGATATATAATATTAATAATATCCCTACCTCCATGGAAGCAGATCGCATCTGAAGACTCCACCATTAAACCACGTTTGTTCCAACCGTTAGCAACTATAGTTGACTTGACTGATCTGGCAGTTGATCCTCTGAGACAATTAATAGATTCGCCGTAGTTTTCAGAAAATGAATGCAGTAGACATCCAACAAATTAAATAGTGAAGTTCATCAGCTGCCAGTGCAAATTTTTCCAACTACGTTAAACCTGGGTGCTTAAAGGTTAATAAGCACAGAGTTACATTTGAACCCTAAGCTTTCCCAGCTCAATTTGTTTTAAATAATAATAAAAAATTACATGACAGATGTACAAACACAATCATAAAAAAGGCGTCTTTCATTAGGTAGTAAAATCCTCACTAACTCTAGTTCATTGCTCATACAAGATCAAATATTTCTGGAACCTTATGTGAAGCTTTCAGATAAGAAACAATCCAACCTGGTTTTCAAAAGATACTGCTTTAGTTTAGATACAACGCGGATAAAACTAAACTTCCTGACTAGATTCTCTGATTCTAATTAAAACTAAACCTTCTGACCAGATTCTCCGATTCTAACTAAAACTAAAATGAAGAGTGAAGTGTGCCATTGCCAAAAAAAAAAAACATGGCAATAAACCACGAGACAACAAAATTCAACATCATAATTAATATATAAATATTTCAAACCACGTGATTTTTCGAGTTTTATATCGATTCTTTATTAAATTTGAACCGATACATCTTGAATCAAAGACCATGGTCAACAAATCCGCCATATTCGCATTACCAGAACACTAAATTAACGCAACGCGCATTTATGAACTCAATTAACGACTTCTACACCTAGAAAAAGAATCAGAAGAGAGTGTATTCAAGATATCTAAACTTGGTCATCATCGTAACAGGGGCTTGCAAATACAACCCTTTTGGGTCATGTCTCTGATCTTGTTTTCAGTTAGCATCATTACAAGTTTGAAAATGCCACGTTTACAAGTTTCAAAATGCCACATTCACAAGTTTAATGTGTGCTGGTAACATTTATTCAATTAACCAATACACACCATAAATTTTGAACGAATTCTCGCAAGCCGCGTATAGTCAACCCCTGCAAATTCGAAGCCCAATAATTCTCACAAGATCTTAACATATTGTTACAGTCAAATTATTGCACCTTCAATTTCAAAGGGCGGTCCATCTTTCTATCTAAAACCGTTTCTTAGAAGTCACTTGCTGGTCAACAAAATTCTAGTCTCGGGAATTTCCCGCGATACCTTCTCTATGCCGTGGTAGTTTCGGAGGTTTCCCGCAAAACTCCAAATATTAAAATCTCACAAATACAATATCCCCTGTATCTGATACAAGTTTTATGAATCTATACCAACAATTACAACATAAGATAAATGAATCTTGTTACCATCTGAATGATTGTCCAAGGCAACGAAACTGAAAAGAAATAAGGTCACTTTATGATGAAGATTATTGGCAGTGATGTGTCGTTACTTTTAATTTCGCACATGCTCGTTGGAATAACAATAACTATTAACTTGGGCCTAGACTTTGTGAATTCCAGTGATGCATATGAGCTAAGGGCTCTTAGATAAGAATGCAGAGACTCCAGGACATGGAACAAGCACATATCAATCTGTGCCAGATTATTATTTTATCTAAGCCTAAAGAACTTCAACTGAATTCACAGAGGATGGGGGCAAAACAAGAACATGCCCTGAAACGTTTCGTGCTTCATGAACCACTGAGCTGTGAGGCAGGAGGAATTATGAGGTGACCCGCCGAATAAATTGATTAAGATTACCTCTTATACAAAAAAAAAAAACAGGGAAATGAACCTAATGGAACCTTTGATGAGTCTGCAATATTTTTGAAGTTTGCCCAATTTTGAACGTCAAGGTTCAAATTTTGGACGAGGGCGTTTTGACGATTCACTAGCTGTTCACACTCAAGGACTAGGTCTTTTAGGAAATTAATTTCCTTATAAACAAAGGAACCATCTTTCAGTCGTAAACATATTTCCTGTAGGTAGGATCTAGTTATTCGGAATAAATATGAAAATAAATGTCCATTCATGATTTCCATTGTCAATTGTGTTTATCATTATTTCTCTTATATTGCTTAAAATGTTTAAGCATAATTCTTTTATTTTAAATGGTTACTCATTATTTCTCTCTTAGGGTAAATGCAGCGGTTTGCAAGTTCTTTTCCAATAAGTAATTTTAAATATTAATTTAAATACAATTGTTCTTAAGAATAGAAATTCCCCTATTAGTTATATTAGGGTTCATTGATATTAATGAATTTTTACCCTGAAAGTTTCATACCATTGATTAATTTTGATGATATTCACAGACATTTATATTTCTTTGCTGTTGGTAAATGTTCTTTTGGTTAGCTCCATCGTTTATTCAAAATAAACGCTTTAATGGTGCCTTTCATCATTGTTAAAGGAAATCATATACTTTAAAAAGTTAAAGCACCTACTTAAGTTTATATATTGGCATTCGAAAGCACCTACTTAAGTTTATATATTGGCATTCGAAAGAGAAAGAAAGGGATAAGTTGCATGCGTTAAATATGTTAAATATGTTAAATAACCGGTTAATATGTTAAATGTGTTAATTAAGTTTATATATTTTATCATAGACAACGCATAACGTCTTCCATCAGGATATGGAACCTTAACACCAAATCAGGATGGCCGTTATCCACATCATTTCTAAAATAGTATTGGATGTCAGTCACGCTATCACTTTTTCGTTGTTTTCAAACATATATCTATATGTTATCATTGGTAGTTTAATTTTAAAATTTACAATATAGTAATAGCAACAAATGACAAACTTCGTACCAGAGAGGTGCCTAGCCCCCAAAAACTTGAACCTAAGCCTTCATCATAATAACTGCTCGAAGTTTCCACTAATCCATAATCCAATGGAAATTTTAATATCCTTATGTACATTAGTATCCATATAATACTAATATTTATATATATTTTTACCCTAATTACTTGACCTAAGCATTAGACTTCGTTGATTTTTATAATTAACAAAGCCTCGGAATTGTTAGCTAACAATGAACACCGCAATATGCTTAATGATTATGCTTCACCAAATGTCAAATTAAATAAATTTATGGTTACCATTGTCTATAATAGTGTGTCTTGATTGCATAGTGATTTTGATTGTTGGAAGTTTAGGATAGTATTCAATCTTGGAGTAGGATATTCTCTATTTAATTTTGTTATTTTAACCTTACCGAAATGTCTCAATAAATAAGGTGGATTCAACCAACTCGAAAAAAAAAGCATCACCTTCTTGTGATTGGTGAATAGTCAAATAATCTACTTCCTCATGGGATTATCTTTGTTCTCAATATCATCTATGATGCGTATATTATTTTCCTTATTGCAATGTATCCCTTTCCCTATCAAAACATGATTGAATTTGACTTTCATTGTGAGTATTCAATGTGAAATTTTGATTGGGACCACCTTCAAAATTAAATCTTTTAAAACAATCCTACTCCCAAAATGTAATTGACAATAAATACAAATAGGTAGTTCTCTATTAGAATTCTTGTCAATATTGTTTTGTGGAATGACATGTTTAGAAGTTGAATGTGCTAAAATGCCTCGAGACCCAAAACAAGAATGACAAGCATGCACATGCAAATAAAGCTAGTGATTGGCCCAGTTTCATGACTTTGTCCTTACTAAAAGAAATTCTTAGGCTTTCGCAATATAGAGATACCCACATAAGGGGCTCTTTCACTTTCCACATGTGATGGATCTTTGATAGTTGCAACAATAAGGATCATTTGGATTTGCACGCAAGGACGCATTATGGATGAAGGGGGATACACAGGTAATGGTTAGAATGTCAAAAGTTTTGTGAGATATAATATTCCTAATTTTCCTTCCCTCCTAGCCTAAATGAAATAAACTATCATTTTTAGGGAAACAAATATATTGAGATATAATGAGTAAGCAAGTGTTGATGGACTTCAGCAGACTGTGGAAGCTGATGCCTTGCTCTATCAATCAACTACAATGGTTCCTCAAACAGAACATAGTATTTAAATTGACTCTCGCTCTTGAATGATCATTTTATTGCTAGCAATAAGGAGATAGATGCTCTAGAATCTCCACTTTTCATTAGCATGAAGAGTCAAATAAATTGAGAAGCATTGAACACAAATTTCTATATGAAGATGATTTAAAATGTTGACATCAAGTGAAGAATAAAATAACTGCTCAGACATTGATTATTTGGTTAAAAAGAATCAAGAATACAAGTCAATAATTGAAAAGCTACAAGATTAACAAAAAAAACAGAGTATTTGGAGTTGCATTGAAGGAATTGTTTGACTTGAGAGACGATAATGGAGCACCGAGTAGAATCCATTTTGAGAAATTTGAGGGAGAAAAATATCATCTTATGACTACCATAAAGCATTTAAGGATCAAGATTAATGATATTTAACTTTTAATGTGAAGAAAGGTTGAGAGGATATATGAAAGATGCTAGTAAAAAAAAAAAAAAGAAAAGGAAAGGAAAGATAGTTAGATTATTATGTCTTAGATGAAATGTTGTCATAAGATATGGATTTCATTCATGGTATATTACTGATTGTTGAAGAGGGGCATGATCTACTTGTTAGCATGGCATTGATTGGTAGATTGCATCACTTAGTTATAAATCACAACAATCAGAGTAGAAGTGTGATGAAGATACAGGACCTCATTGAATTGCAGTTGCTTCCTGTTAGTTCCCACCAAGAAGTGCTCTTGGAAGATCATGATCATCTCATGTCAGTTTGGCATTTTGTTGCAAATATTAAGACACTAGGGGGGAATTATCACAAGTAGGGTGGGAGAAATGTCAAGTATTAATTCAAAAGTCGTATAAAATAGGCTACAAGGTCAGTTTTTAAAGCTTGCTTTATGTAATTCTATTTTGTCATTGAAAATTATAATTACATTGTATTAGTACCCCATTTATCGTTTGTGTTTGTTCATATGCTGTAAAAATAAAGGATATACTCCATGAAATGGAATAGGTACATGGATCAAACAAGAATAGAGTTGGCATTGTGCAAAAATTTTGATTTGGGTGGACAAACCAAAGCAGGACGCCCTTGAATGAATGAATTGGGCAATAGATGAGAGAGGTGCAATAGATCATCACCCCGTTAAATTTTATCTCTAAATAGATGAAATGACATGTTTTATTTCATTTGATTATTTTTCTTGATTTAGCATGGCCCTGCTCTAGTTTGGAGTGGATAGGTCTAGTGCAGCCTGTTATTGTAATTTCTTCTTGCATGGACATTTCTGTTTTTGTGTAATATTCCTAAATGGAAATATTAAGTATAAACAAAATCGTGCATTATAAACAGGAAGTAAATTTAACACATCCGCAAATTACAATCCGATAGGAAGTTCATTCGCAACCATGCCAAAATAAATAAATAATAATAATAATAATAATAATAATTGTATGCTCTTTTCTTATACGACAATATTATTACAACATTTATGACAAGGAACTTTGACAGATGCAATGATGAGCATACAAATCACTTTTTGTTACATATTATCCCCGAGATTGTCACTTATAGGGTCATATAGATGTAGTTGGAAATGAACTACTATAATTGGAAGCTACAGGGGTACAGTGTGTGAATGACCTTACTTGGTTGAATGCATCATATATTAATTTGTACCATGAGATGAATGTTGATTGTGATCGTCCTGCTTCTTGTTTTGATTGTTTCTAAATACATAAATAATTATGGGTAGCAATGGTCACAGATATAGTCCTTTAGTTATAACGGAATTCGTGGTATAGATACCTTGGAAAAATTATAACCTTCCGACCAGAAGGTTGGCAAGAGTTTCAGGAAGTGTTCCTAAGATTATGTGTTGCCATCTCTCCTTTATGTTCTAAGGACTTCGCGACGAAGTCCATTGTTAAGAGGGGGTGTATGTAGTGCCCACCCTAGTTTCCTGACTCTAATATGACATTATCTTGCATACTTTAGTCTATGAGTAACTCAGGCTGAGGATCCAGAAACATGACTCTATTATCAGCGAATGTGATGGTTATGTATGTTCTTTATTAATATTATGATTACGATATAATTAATGGTTATGTGTTTCTCTATTGATATCATGATGCTGATAGTAGTAAAGGATAGACATGTTTATATTGATGTTATAATGACTATAGCCTTGATCTATATGTATGGTTCCATTAAGGTCATGATGATGCTAGCCATGATGGAGGTATCCCCTATGTTAGCTACTTACATTAGTTCTGGTTCACAATGAATGGTGATGTGAATGACCAGGTGATGGTAATTAATGCTATTATGACAATGACTAACACTGAAAAACCTGGTTACTGATTATTATTGAGTATGGCAGGAAAACCACTAGAGGCACTCGCACGTGACGAGTTGACGACACCTGGTTTGATGAAAATTTATATTATTTTATCTTTGAAATTCTAATCGATTTTGAAAACCTGCTATATATGGTTATCTATATTCTGATGATATGTTAATGGTTGCAGGCACAGATGAGTTGCTTGGCCGAATGACTCACATATGGGTGATGGGGTTGTACAAGTGGATGGAACTACATGGGAGGGGTGGGACAGTGTCCCTGATCTCACCCACTAGCACTCCCGCTGTGACTTGGGCTGGAAGGGTTGAAACACCTTCGCCTTGAAGATCACGATGCCATGAGGGCAAGTCCCAAAGTTGGTTCGCTCATGAGGAGTTTACTGGGGGGCGCGCATCAAGGCGGATTCCTTGATCCTCGGCACCATTAGTCTCACTATAGCAGGCAACATAAGAGATGATAGCGATCTATGACGTTGCACGATATTTTCCCCTCGTAGTCACTGGATGCTTGAAGGGCAAGTGGTGTGGCACCCTTGGAATTTAAGGGAAATTCTTGAAGGGCGCGACCAACTTGGCACCCTTGGCATCACAAATTAAACTGTTCAGGTGTGGCACCCTTGGAACTTCTAGGGAATTTCTTGAAGGGCACAACCAAAGGTGGCACCCTTGGAACTTCTGGGGAAATTCTTGAAGGGCACAACCAAACGTGGCACCCTTGGAACTTCTAGGGAAGTTCTTGAAGGGCACAACCAAACGTGACACCCTTGGAATTTCAGGGGAAATTCTTGAAGGGCACAACCAAACTTGGCACCCTTGGAATCATTAAAAATAAATAATAATAAATAAATATAAGTAAGGAATGAAAACTAGGTAAGGTTACATCAAGGGAAAATGATGATTGGAAACCAAGGAAATTAAATCAAAAATAAAACTGGGAATAAGGAGGATCATAGGAAGAAATAAATAGAGTACCTTAAAAATGCTACCCTCCCCATGTTGGAAAATGCTAGGTAGATTAGGTGGTTTAATTAGAAAAAAAGGGGAAGGCAAACATATTGTAAGGATAATGTTTAATCCTAAACCAATTAAACTGAATTAAGAAAAGAGGAAGGTGAATTAAAATAAGAAAATAAATTTAAATTTAGAGAAATGCAGAGAAGCTCCATGTGGCATCAACCAACATAAGAATATCCCTCTAAGAGATAACCTGAGTTAATGTAGGAAGTAGATTGGGGATAAAATCTTAACTCATTAATTGACTCCTAGTAATAAACACAATTTAAGGAAAAAAAGGGGGGAATAAAGAGACAACTAGGAGAATAAATAGGAACCTTGTGGGGTGAGGAAAATATTAATTTTAAATAAAAAAAGTAAGTAAATAATTATGGGTGACCCTTGCTGAGAGAATGACACATGGGTAGATGAATAATCAAGTATTAA
>APFE030029446.1:33436-45100 GCA_000404065.3 Pinus taeda
TTTTAGAGAGGGGACTTTTGAGCTAAGGTTGCTCTCCTTTGCCAGCTAGATTCTTCCTCCATTGTACAACCCCATTGCAGCTCGGGGGTCCGCGGGGAAGAAGAGTACCCAAGGAGTAGGCTGGGAGGTAAACCGGTGGGTCTTGATTCAGATCAAGCGCGTCATCATACATTCACAGAAGTGACCGACAACGAGGAAATACCAGCGACAACAGAGCAAGTGGAGTCTCGCCTCTTCGGTGTACGGTACATGTGTATTTTGTTATTACTTTACCTTAGATTAATAGTATATAAATGTGGTGTTATGTTTCCTGGAATGAGCATCAGCGATGTGTGTGTTGATTGAATTGAAATCTCAATGTGTTTGTTTTCCAATTGTAATTGCTGTGTAAAAAAAAAAATGTGCTTGATATATATATAGTTGTAGTTGAGTCATTTCACTGTTTTAGCTGGGTCATTTCATTTTCTATTACAAAGCCTAACTAAGATGTCGAAGACCATCCAAAAGCAGAAGGGAAATGAAGACAAGAGCCTATATCACTTTGGCTTGATTAAAATTCTTATTGAGAATGAATTGCAGAGAAGAGGGAAAATGTGGAAGGAGTTCTTAGCTGCTAACCAAATTAAAGATGAGGAAGACAAAGAAGAATCGCAGGAGAACTCAGGATTCATGAAGGACATCAATGAAGAGATCCCAACACCCAAAGAAAGCAAGGTGCCTCCACCTGTGAGCAGCATAAGGACTAGGCAAATTAGGAAAGAAGATGCTAAGAAGGCAGAGCAAGATAAAATTTTCACCACTTATTCAAGAAGAACGAGGAGAGCACCAAAAGCCCAGCTACAAGAAGACCAACTTGAATCCAATGCACCTATACCAATGGATATTCAGAGCAGTGACCACTCACCACCAGGACCAGGAGCTGATATAGAGGTTGAAAGCAATAACAAACAAGAAAAAGGTTCACCACCTCCCATTAAGAAACAGAAGAGACCGAAGAAACAAATGGAGAAATTAAAGGAAGAACTCATGGAGGCTAATATGCTGGAAAAAGTTATCAAGAAAGAAAATGAAATGCTTCGAGCGCAGAGTAAAGAGACTCAAAAGAAGAATGAAAAGTTAAGGGAGCGAATCAATGAACTAGAGGCTGAGCAAACGAATATTTGTAAGTGGGCCACTAAGTGGTACAATCAGAAGAAGACCCTCAAAGAAAAATACAAAAGATTAAAGCAGGAGATCCATGGTCAGAAAGATGCCCAGGTGAAAAAGAATGTGGACACATTGCTAAAGGCAACAGAGGTACAGGCAGGGACAGAGTTCAAGGGAAGCACTTCGGGGTTAGCATGAGGACAGGCTAATTCATTAAGTCAGGGAGAGATGTTGGTACCATTCCATGACCTCCTTTTTCCTCCTAAAACATATCATTTTCCTACCTCTTTTCATCATATATCTCTCAGATCCCTTGAAAATTGATTAGTTAATAGTCTTATAGTTATTAAATTGCATTGAAATTGATTTACGAGTTTTATGTTAACGAATTAGGAATTTTTGGCAAAATGGCTACAGGAAGTTCCAACATCCTGTAATTGGTTTATTGTTTGACATGTGGCATGACAGCTAGGCTAGAGTGAAGGGTAGGGATGAAAAGCAGAATGTCCAAGCATGGACGAATACCTATCCCACAGCAGAATCGACCCTCCTACATGCGCGGTCAACGAAGGTCAAACTATAGCATGTTGGCAACAAAGGCAGCAACAACAAGCATTCTAAATTGATTTAGTTTTGTTCCTTTTTGAAATCAGTTTAGGATAGAAACATTTTCAAAAATCACGACATGGTAAAAGCGGCAACAGCCACATCATGAATGTACATTCGTTTTCGAAATGTAAGGGTTGTAAAGACCGTATGTAAACACAGGTCTGAGTTAGTAGTGGATTATCATCATCGTTGTTTCGTTTTGGAAAACAGAGTTTGAATTTAATACCAAGGACATAGTTGCAGTCACGATCTTCTTGCGTTGATTTGATAATTGTTTGATAACAGTCCAGTATACCTCTGGAACGCGGACGGGCCCTGCGTTAATGTGGTATACTGTTATTTTCTTTTCATTTGCAACTTAGGGTATTAAATGATATGCGCAGTGATTAGAATTGGTTTATGTTTATGATATGCGTATTGTTTATGTTTATGATCGTGCTTGAACAGATCATCACTGAGATCGTGAATCGTATCCTATATGGGATTCGATCCCTTGTTGTCTTTTAAAGCAATGTCATGAACTCTTATGCTTATGATTTCTGTATATTTTTATCTTGTATGAATGTTAATGAATGCTGAGTATTTGCTGAACAGGGGTTTTATGCATGGTGTCTCTATAAGGGGATTAAAATCTTGGTTACATTGATACACAACGTTTTTAATTTGATAAATGAATTGAATGACAGTGTTGTAACTAGGTTGATTAAACTTAGCTAATAATCCTTTATGTCTATATATTTTAGACGCATGCCTCTAAGTCTACGCACCCTGGTCGATAATAAATATAGCCTAGTCTAGCACCCTAGACAGGACACTACAGTAAGCCTATCTGTTTTCATATGGAAACTTTTAATGGTGCAGTGATTAACTATCCTACAGATGAAAAGGAATTGTATGCATTGGTGTGAAGTGTGAAAAAATGGGAACACTACTTGATGGGTAAGGAAACAATCATTCACATTGATCATCAACCATTGCAATACTTGCAATCACAATGAAAGCTGCAGCAATCAAGGCACTTCCGATGGATGGGTTTTCTTCAAGAATTCCACTTGGTAATCAAGTATAAGAAAGGTATCTACAATAAAGTTGTTGATATTCTTTCTAGGCCTATTATTAGTGCAGCTAATTTACTCAAGCATAATTATGTTTTACATGAAATTTATATTGAGCAATATGCATTCGACAATGACTTTCAAAATGTTTATGCAAGCTTGAGTCAAGGTAACCAAGTAGAGGAAGTGGATTATCATTTGCATGATAACTTGTTGTACCATCTTGGCAATCTTTGTATTCCATAGGGAGAAAGAGTTAACGTCATAAGAGAAGCACATACTTCTCTTATTGTTGGTCATTTTGGTGTAAGTAAGATAGTGGCACATCTACAGAGGTATTGTTATTGGCCTCATATGCTTGAAAGTGTGTCTTATTTTATTAAAGGATGTTCATTATGTGCAATTAGTAAGCCTAACAATAGGAAGTTAGGATTGTACACACCACTTCCGGTTCCTTCATGACCATGGGAGAGTGTTTCTATGGATTTCGTAGGAGGTATTCCATTGTAAAAAAGAGGTCATGATTATTTGTATGTAGTTGTGGATAGGTTCAACAAAATGTGTATTTTGATGCCATGTAAAAAGCAAGTTACAACTAAACAAACTGCTCAGTTATTTTTTCAGAATGTTTGGGTGCATTTTGGATTGCCCACATCCATTGTTAGTGATCGAGATTCTCAATTTGTTGGGAATTTTTGGTCAAGCTTGTGGGGATTCATGGACACAAAATTGAAAAAGAGTACAACTTTTCATCCATAAACAGATGGTCAAATAGAAGTGGTGAATAGGACAGCGATACATCTTCTTCGTGGGTATTTCAGTAAGCATCCTAAGTTGTGGGATGAACATTTGCACTATATTCATCATGCTTACAACCGAGCCAAGCACTCTTCAACTCAAACTTCGCCATTTGAGGCATGTTTGGGATACTTGCATAAATCTCCTTTGGATTTTATTTTTGGAAAATATGTTGCTATTGAAGGTCATAGCAACATAGACAAAGCAAAAAAGTTCATTGAACAAATCCAATTAGTACACCAAAAGGTTCAAGAACAACTTGAGAAAATCCAAGGCAAGTACAAAGCAAGGCACGATAAGCATCGTCAAGATCACAAGTTCCAAGTTGGTGATGAAGTTTGGCTTCACATTAACAAAGAGAGGCTCCAAGGAGAAGGTAAAAAGCTAAAACCAATTAGATATGGTCCATTTAGAATTTTGGAAAAGATTGGTAACAATGCCTTCAGCTTGGATTTTCCATCATATATGCAAATTTATGGTATTGTCAATGTTGAGAATTTAAGGTTGTATGAGCCTCCTTTGATTGAAGATCAAGGAGAGAATATTCAAATTCCATCTTTTCAAGACTTTTGTCCAAAATTCCTTGATGAGCTTCAGCAAGACACAATACTTGACAGAAGAACAAGGACATCAAAAAGGGGAAGTATCAATTATCTTCGAGTGCAGCTCAACGGTAAAAATCCTTTAAAATCCAAATGGATATAGGTTGGAAAGGTGAAGGAACTATACCCTCACCTGCTAGACAATTGAAAGTGACATTTTGGGGTCCAAAAGGCTTCTTGTGGGGAGGAATGATCAGGTGCTCCAAATTAGTCACAAAATTCAAAGTGGCATAATCTCGATAAACTTAGCTTCAGATCGAAGTGCCCATCATACTAATTCCAACGGTGTGAACGACACTCAAATCCAAGCTTATATGAAGAAATTAGAGCGAGTCAAAGTTCAAGTTTGACTTAGATAGATGGCAGGAGAAGATGACATGGCAGGACTCTTAAGTGAATGGGGAAATGCTAACTGGCAGGCCGCCATTGGCCCTGCATTTCGAAAATCACATATTGCAGGCAGGTCGGCGTTAAAGATTGGCCCCAGAGCAAGCCAAGGTGTGATGGGATAATCATAATGGCACATCACAACAGGGAAGGCATTAAAGAATTGGCCCCAGAGCAAGTCAGGGTTGTAATGCAATGATCACAATCACACATCGTAGAAGGGAAGTGTTACAGAATCAACCTCGAAAGGATTAGGTTGCGATTGGGATATCACAATAACATATCCCACAGTTCAAAGTTTTTTTATATGTATTATCTTGGCTATGGTGATTGCGATATATATTCTGGATGTGAAACAGTTATACTGCAGTTGATAGTTTCGTCTTGTCCGTCATTTATCGCAATCGCATATCACCCAAACCGAGTTCACAAACCATAAAACCCATCGGTTCTCGTCGATTGTGATTTGCGATGGATTTGTAAGTGTCGATAGCTTATGGCCATTGCGCAGTGAAATTTTCGCCAAATTAGCGCTTTTTCTAGCAAAATTGGAGGATCATGCCAGATTTGGAGCAATTTGTGGAGCGAATAGTGGGCTAACTAGGAGAGGTCATAAATTCTTCATTTTTCGACCAAATTGGAGGCAAAAAGAGGCTAGATATCCATTTTTGGAGATTTTGGACTCATTGAAGAAGGCTTCATAAGCATTTGAGCACTGTAAACAGATCTTTGTACACTTTTGAGCATAATAGAGAGGCCCCAGCCATTGGAATCTGGACCAAGGAGATGTAGCCTAGGATGGTTGAACTCCTTTATTATGTTCCTATTGTAATGTGTTTTTGATGATGTTCTAGACATGTTTATGTTGTTGTTCAGTCTCTTATTTATGTTAAATTGCTCATAAAATTAACATAAAAACTCATCATTTCACTTGTAAAAATTCATGAATCCTTAAGCACAATGAAAGCATTTTGTTCTAATCTGAGGAGGATCTTAGAACAACAATCTAATAATCTAAACCAGATCATTTACCCATCCCACTAGATATGGGCTTAGATTATCACTAATTTCTAAACCCAACCTCTTGACCAACTCTGCTACAATGAGAGTCGCCTGCAGTCAAACAGATTATCAATCTTGGTCTTCTTGACTTATATCTTTATATGGAAGAGTTTAGTCATTTCCTTCTCTCCATGTTGTTGAAGGCTACTTAGATTCACCTCCTTCTACATTGATGTATAAACAATCTTCTCATCCATGACCAAGTTGATTTCAAGTTGGTTGCTCAAATTGGTGGCCATGAGATTCTTCTTCTTATTGTATTTCTTTATGTTCTTTGGATGAAGCTTTGTATGGCCATCAATGTTGCAGTGGTTGTTGGGATGTTTTCACTTGTGATTTGTGGTTGTTATCTTTTTATCTTCCCCCTTTTTTCTTTTTCTTCCCCTCCTTAGAAGCATCTCGTTGCTCCTTTTCTTGGATCCAATTTATTGTGCTTTCTTCATGACTATGTTCTCCAAGTATTGTGCTTATACACAAGCCTCATCCACCAATTTGGGCTTGAACAATATCACTTGCTCCCACGGATGGTAGTGTAGACCGCCCAAATACTTGAGGAGTATATTGGGGTTCTTTGGGGATACACACAACATTATGGTCATCTTTTTGAACTCTATGGTGTACTCTTGCACTCTTTGACCCTACTTCTACCTGAAGTAGTGCCATCAGATCCGTTGATCCTCTACATACCCAATAGGGTAAAACAATTACTTAATGAGGGTTTTAAAGTCCTCCCACTTAGTCACTGGAGGCTCTCCCTCCAACCTCAAGGTCTCTGTTTGTATTTCCCACCAAGTCAGAGCATGGCCCTGTAATTTCAATCTCACAAATGAAGTATTTTGTTCTTCCTCAAATTTATGGACATTGAAATACACTTCCAGTTGTTGCAACCAATTATTTAACTTTAGAGCATCGATTTCACTGTGGCACGACTTGATATCAACCTTAGCTTCCATTTTAAATAGGAGTTGTGATTGATTCACAACACTTGAACTGGGTTGATATTTTCTATGTTCTTTCTTTGGTTGGTTCTTTATTTCTTCCCAATCTCCTGATACCCCTTTTGACTTTTCCTCTACATTTAAACCCACATCTTCTTCGAATATTTTGATTTTATGGCTTAGGGCTGCCATGCGGAGATTTACATTACGATTTATATCCGCAACCTTTTGTTCTAGCTACAAAAGCATCTCCTCTGCAGTATCAGGAGAGTTATTCACAGATTCGTCGACTACGATTAGGGTTTTACAACTTCTAGCCCAGTCGCTCTAGATCCCCTGCAAATCTCCACAATATACCCAAAGAAACCTGCTCTGATACCAATATGATCTGTAAATTGTCGTGGATATTCCATTTGATAGTTTGTCACAACATATATGATAAAATTATACTTAAAAATCCAAGATTTGCACTATTAAAATTTTAATTCTCTTTAGATTTATAGATTTGTAGATTATTGCTAATAACATATGGATGCAAATTAAAATTATTCAGAAAATAAAGAACAATGACATAAATGCTCACACACATATTTGACACAAGATATGACCAGGGAAACCCTTTCGGGAGAAAAACTTAGCTGGAAGGTCTATGGCTTGTAGTCTATGGGCTACTATAGTGCAAAAATTCTCTCTATGTGCTCTATTTCCTATCCTTCTCAGCTATTTTTTCTCAAATATGGAACAAATGCACTCGAAAGAATGGAACCCCTTTTCCTCCTAGTGGCCTGGTTATAAAACAGCCCAATAACCTACTAATGGTTAGGTTTAACTACCTCAACTCTTAACCAGAGTTACAATATAGACTATGGAGTCTTTTACATCATACTCATGTGGCTAACGCCTTTTCCGTGAATAATGGGGGTTGATGTGGCATCTTCTTAAATTATGGTGGTGAAAACAGGAAGGTCAACTTGTGACTGGCACAACTTTCGCATACATACTTTGATTGATGTGATTCTTACGCCATTGGAAATGTCTTTGTTTATAAAATAGGAAAAAGATGTGCTTTGTTAAAGTGGCAAAGTTTTACCCCCCAAAAAACATCGTTGGATTCCTAAAAATGCTTCCATAAGGTTTCAAACCCTTTTGAGAGCTTATTCCTCCACTTTTTCCACTCTAAAAGCATCAATATGGATGGAAAACAATATAATGATCCAATCTGAATCACCCATCATGTCTTTGATAACTCTTGCCAAGCAATTCAAGAGATAGGTTTGTAATTAGTTTAAGCATGTGAGAGGGGGGTGAGTCAATCATATCAAATTTATGCATTTTACTCGAAGATAGGTAGTTGTGGAGGTATGAAATGTGTTGATTTGCAACAATGGTATGTGCCTTCATACACATGACTTACAAAGGTTATGACATTTTCAAACCCCCCATCTATCCTTAACACCTCCATTTTATATGAGGTGGGCTCATTCGTGAGGGAATCAACTTAATAATTATGCTCCCTCAAAATCTAGAAATTGAAAGTTTTGAAAATTACAAACTACCTTTTAAGAGTGAGTTAGGATAGATCACTAGTAGAAAAACATAAATTAATGACTAAAAAAACTATTAAAAATAAGATATAAATGACTATGTTTGGTCATGTGACAATTATTTGCTAGTTTATAATATCTTATGTCTGTGACCAATTTAGTCGTATTTAACTTGGTTGTTAATTGGTTGTCTCAATTTTATCGTCTAGTAGTATTTAGTCATGAATTCGATCATTGAATTAATCATTAATTGCCACATTTAATGACCAAACACACAACCAACTATACTATGATGTGATCACTAGAGGAAACTAATTAATGACCAAAATGACACTCGCGAGATAAAATATTGTAAATTAGCCACTAATAGTCATTTATATGCAAATTTTAGTCATTGTTTGAAACCAATTAACGAGCAAAGAAATATGACCAAAATATTGGTCGTGAAATAAGACACTGTAAATTAGGCACTAATAGTGGTTTATATGCAAATTTTAGTCGTTGTTCATAGTCACGAATTTGTCATTTCCAATAGTTTTTTATATGTTTTTTGTAGTTTCATATTCATTATGTAAATGACTAATTTAGTAGTGTATATTCATTTCATTTATTTTCATTAATAATCATTATAAAGAACTAATTTAGTCATTGTACATTCATTTTATTTGTAATCATTATTAATCAATATAAACTACTAATTTAGTAGTTTTCATATTCATTTTATTTGCGTTCATTATCAATCAACAGAAATGAATTAATATGATTTTGCGACTATATTAAAAAAATATCATACAATATTCAAGCTCATCTAATATGAAAACACATGTGAATCATGCAAAGTCTCGTAATTTGATTACAACACTAAAAAATATCAAGTACAATCATAAATAATTTCAACCGCAAATTTTATTATATGATATTTCAAGTATTACAATATGAGTTCCAACTAAATATTGAATGGGCTATGATTTACACATGAACCATTGCTTAGTCACTTCAAAACATTCCCAATGTGTTGCCAATGCATTACACATATGTCTCTCCACCTTTCAAATCATTCAATAGTTTGCCTCTAAAACTTGTGTAATTGATAGCATCCACCATTTGAGAGTGTTGATGACTAGAAGCTCTATTCTTTGGATAGTTTAGGGCTAGAAGATGAATCTAAGCCCTTTGATCTTCAACCAATAGATATTTATTTAACTATTAATAATGTGATCTCATATACTTTTTTTAATTAAAATATCTATTAATATTGATCACTATTTGCAACATAATGAGAGGTTGAAACATCTCCAACTCCAAACTTCCCATGTATCCAAGAACACACATGATGTTGATTATCACTATCTATCAACATTTTGTGGGCACTACTCCCATGAGGTGTGGAACTTGTACCATCATTTCCCTACTCCTAGAAGCTTCAGAGAAGGTACGAAATGATTTGAAATAGTAGGAACAGTGTTGGGAGCATGGAAACTTTTCAACAGAGTTTGGGTTGTTCTAGTTGTGTGTTTTGGGTTTTAGGGAACATTTACTCACACCAGGTTTTAGTACACCTTTTGATTTTTTTATGTTTCCAAATATCATTAAAGACATATCACAATAGTGAACATAGTATTTTTCCTTCATTCGTCATGTCTATCTATGACATGGCACAATCTATAAATTCTCCATTTGTTGTATGTCACATTGTTCCACTAATTTTGAGAATTTGGAATTTTATGAAATTAATGGAATTTTATGAAATTAAAGCAACATGGTATTGGTTTACTATTCTATGTTTTCACATCCCTAGAATGGTCATCATCACTTGCATAGAGAAAATAAAAGTGAAGAGGGTGCCCCCAAGCTGGACATGCATAGGTATGATTCCATAAAGCAAAAATTATAGATATATGTTGACACCACTTAAGTATTCATCCACTGAAAGATGGGATACCCAATGCACTCAGTGAAATGTTGCCCAACATATAATTCACTTGGGGTGTCATATTTGAATGCAACCAGTGAGATAATCCACCAAGTCATGACACCTTAGAGTGTGAGGGAATGTGTTTGACCTCGTGGAGTTGGTTTCCTTCCATCAACAAAGGGATGTAACATAGGTCCAAAAATCCAAATTGGTTTAAGTGGCCATTAAAAGGATACTTCATCCTTTAATTAAAATCATTGAAAGGGTAGAGGCAATGAAACTCATGATCATCAATTTTAAGGCTATATATATGGTGTATGACTAGTTCTATTTTTCAATCAATGAGAAAGAAATAAGTAAAAATTCGAGAGTGAAACTAAATGTAAAAAAAGTTAAATTATTGTTGCAACACCTTTGTAAGTTGACATAGTTCCCCTTAATCAAAATTTTCATTGATGTAGTGATGATGTCATAGTAGATAAGTCACTGTAGTAAGGAGGGCAATCAAGTTAAAGAGAAACTATGCTTAAAATATGTTGCATTTGTTGGAGACAAGTGTGCAATAGATGTGTAGGATTCTTTCTGAAATTGTCTCAAAATATGGCAACAATTGATGGGCATAAAAGTGAGTCTATACACCCTATACAAGAAAGGTCAACTCAGTGTTATATACTACATCCTGCATTTATTGTTGGCAGGCCAACCAAGTTAAATTGTGGTAGCTCATTTCAATGTTAATTTTTTGTCATTAATATTTTTATTATTTTATGATGTTCTCAAAACATATTTAATCTCATGATGTTATTAGTGAATAATCTTGTATTTGAGTTTTTAGTTAATATCAAAAAATTGCCTCGAGGGGTATCTCAATTGGTTGAGTACTTGTTGCTAAAGTACCCTGCCACTTAGAAGTCATGGGGTTAATTCTCCTTGATGCCCTCGGGGTTAGGCTCTGATTAGTTTGGCCAACGGGATGTGATCCCTTCTAGTGGATCTGCCTAGATTTCCCTAAAAAAAGGTTAATATCAACAAATGGCACTTAGTAACACTAGTACAAAATGACTAATTAGTTACTAAAAAAAAACTAAAATTTCCAGTCGATGACCAATAATAGCTAATTTACAGTGTCTTATAAGACGACAAACTTTTAGTCATTTTTAGCTTAGTCATTAATTGGTTTCCTCAATTTTACCATCTAGTAGTATATTTAGTCATTAATTTGGTCATCAATTTTTCATTGGTTTAGTCATTAATTGTCGCAATTAATGACCAAATATATAACAAAATATATTATTATATGAATCCTCGAGAAAACCAATTAATGACCAAAGAAATATGACTAAATTTTAGTCGTGTTATAAGATGTTGTAAATTAGCTACTAATAGTAATATATATGCAAAATTCGGTCATCATTTAATAATAAAAACTTTATCATTTGCAATAGTCATTTATTCTTTTTTCGTATTTTCATATTCATTATATAAACGATTGATTTAGTAGTTTCTATTCATTTCATTTATTCGTGTTCATGATTAATTAATATAAACTACTAATTTAGTAGTTTTATATTGATTTTATGTGTTTATTATTAATCACTATAAATTAAT
>APFE030029446.1:63374-96077 GCA_000404065.3 Pinus taeda
GTAGTGAAACAACCTGTTGTTACAAAGGGTATTGAAAATTCATTAATACCATCTAAACCATTAGATAAACCTGAATATCTTGAACATCTTAAGAAGTCCCCATCACCAAAAAGAGAGAAGTCTCTTTAATCACGGATGCCACCTATAACAGTTTTACAAAATTTGCAACAAAATCAAATGGAAACAAGATTAGTCACTTCTTTTTATTTCCCTATTCGGAATCTTCAAGGACATACTCTAATGAATAACATTCCTTTGTCTGCACTCCCTACTTTTCAAGGCATGATTACAAAATATCCAAATAATTTTCTTTTCAAATTTGATTTCCTATATAGAAGTTATGATTACACCACAGATGAACAAAAATTAAAATTGTTCCTAGCGACATTAAAGGGAGAAACACTGAGATGGTTTATGTGACTCAGTAAGGCATCCATTAACTTCTGCTGGGATGAGATGAAGAAAATTTCTTTAGGAAAGTATCAGTATTATTTTCATTCAATGGATCATAAGGATGAACTATTCAGAATCACCTAGGCATCAGATGAAAGTTTGGAAGAATATGTTGAACTTCTTAAGCATAATTTACAAATATCTCAACACAGAAATATGGACAAGGAAATAGTTAAAACAATCTTGATTAAAGGAATGATGGATTGTTGCCTTGGTGAAAGGGTGCATATTCAAGGAACCTTATGATGAGAACATTCAACTATGCTGAAGAAGTTCCAGAGGATCACCAAGATATTAGACCTTGACACATGATTCATTTACCAGGATTCTAAAGTTAGCCAATAGTTGAGCAACATGAGCATAGACAGGGAATCTACTGGAGAATTTTAAATATGATATTATGAGCTCGATGTCCTCTCAATTTGATGTATTGAAGGAAAAACAAAAACAGATGTAGGTAAAGAAAATTCTGGTCAGTTTCTTCTCTCGGTGTAGGAACAAACACCCTTTGAGGGAATGCCCACTCAACAACTATACCATATATGAAAGGTACCACTCCATAGAAGAGTTCCCCTCATTAAATTGACTCAAGTAAATTTACAAGGAAGCATGGGAGGATGTTGAAGCAACATACTTTTTTGGTGCTAAAAAAATCCTTGGTAACCTAGGCCATCAGGTATGGTGCAAGAAACATTCTCTTCTTTCAATTCTTGGTCTGGTATGTATAATTCCCAACAAACACCCAAACAATTGCAATATTCAGTAGCTCCATGGAAGCCTCTTAACCCTCATTTAGTTCAATACCCAACACCCTAGCCACAATGGTATGTCCATTCATGGCCTCAACCATGGTGAGCACATGTTCCCCTTAACTAGATTCCTATACAAATTCTAATGCAACAACAATAGTTATAACTTCCTTTTAATGTACCCATGAGCAGTCCTTTTTTGTGTCCTTATATATTTGTACAACCCAACCCTAACCTTAATAATAAGGTAGTACAAAAAGCTGAAACTCCAATTCTCCCTACATATTGTATTTCACCCATGGAATGCAATGAAATTCAATAACGATCAGGAAGAGTAGTGACCCCAAATGTTTCCCCTGTCATAATAGAGAATGAGGAAGAAAATATATAAGTGAAGGAAAACCTAGTTCAAGGATATTTAGAAAAGTAGCAAGCTATAACATATGATGTTACCATTGGTATTGAAACATTTGATGAAGTTGTTACATCTGGCACTACTATAAATACTACTATAACATCTAGTATTATTGCAACAATAGATATTACTTTGGCTGTGAAACCTAGAACAACTACTAGAAATGAGACTTCTTTGTGCCCTCCTTACACTCAAAGATTAACTGAGTTCAAGGATACCCCTCGAGTTGAGTCTAACCTCCTCAAGGAGTTAAAGAACTTACATTTTCAGATCCCTTTACCTCAAGCAATACAATATTTTTCGATTTATG
The DNA here is from genome assembly GCA_000404065.3 of Pinus taeda. NCBI lineage: Eukaryota > Viridiplantae > Streptophyta > Pinopsida > Pinales > Pinaceae > Pinus > Pinus taeda. The sequence goes on from APFE030029446.1 coordinate 65,302, forward strand.
CCAAAACTTTTAAGTAAATATGTGTTAAAAAGCTAGGTAGGAAAGCATGGGATCTATTATGCATGTCATTGGGAAATTATTAGAACTAATATACCCTTTAGCTAAACCAAGTTCTTAATTTGAGAATCCTTCATGGTCTAAGTCTGACTTGGAAGAATTTGATGTAGGTCCAGTACTCACTATAGAAAATCTTCATATTTTAAAAATGAGATTGAAGATTATATCATTAGCATTTTTATCAATGACACTTCTATTGTTACATTGACCACATCTCGATTGCTAAGTTCTGTGATAGAAAAATCCAATGAGAAAGAAACTATTGATGATCCTCTAACACATGAAATACCTTCTACCCCTATTCTTAAGGGTGTACCAGTGGAAATTAAGTCTAAGAAAACCGTGAATATAAACCTAATTTATCCCTTGTGTAAAGAGATAAATTAGTGTTGTTACTCATAAAGAATAAATAAGCATTCACGTGATATTATAAATACATGAAGGGTATCCATCCTACTCTGGGAAATCATCACATCTATTTAAAGGAAGGATCCTAACCTGTCCAACAACCTCAATGAAGAATGAACCCAACATTAAAAGGTGTTGTCAAGGAAGAGCTTCAGAAACTCTTAGATGCAAATTTCATCTATCCTATTTCTAATGGTCAATGGGTATCTCCACTTGTTATTGTTCCCAAGAAAAATGGAAAGCGAAGAGTCTCTTTTGATTATAGGGAGCTTAACAAAGCCACTCAAAAGGACCATTTCCCATTACCTTTTATTGATCTGGTCTTAGAAACTTTGTCTGGTAAGAAATTATCTTATTTCTTGGATGAATTTAGTGGCTATAATCAGATACAAGTTTCTCCCAAAGACCAGGTCAAAACTACTTTCACTCTCCCCTGCGGTACATTTTCTTATGGGGTCCTACCTTTTGGACTTTCTAATGCACCTACAACATTCCAACAAGCAGTGTTGGTAATTTTTGCTGACATGGTCAATGATTGTTTAGAAGTTTTTAAGGATGATTTTAAACCTTGTGGGAATGGGTTTGATGAAGCCTATTATTGGGAATTACGATTGTTTTTAGACCAAAACCTGCAGGTGTTAGTCAACAATCACATCGTTAGATATAAGGGTCCATGAGAGGCAGTTAGTCCATGTCGCAAAACACACGAGGAGCATTTTTTTATCCAATGTCTAATGATATCCCCCCCAACATGAATTAGGTGTGTATCGAACTCATGACCTACTCTCTGATACCACTTGTTTGGAATCACGATTTTCGTTAGACCAAAACTTGCAGTTGTTAGTCAATGATCACATCGTTGGAGATAAGGATCCATGAGAAGGGGTTAGTCTATGTCGTGAAATACATGAGGAGCATTGATTTATCCAATTTCCAACACTTTCATAACCTTGGAAAATTAATTGAGTGTTGCATACAAACCCATCTCTGTCTCAGAACTGAAAAATGTCATATGATGATGACTAAAGCCATTATTTTGGGTCACTATCTGTTTGTTGCAGGTATTCAAGTTGATCTAGCAAATATAGAAGTAATTCTAAAAATTCCTACTCCTAAAATGCAAAAAGAGGCATGCAACATTTTGGGGCACACAGGTTATTATAAACGGTTTATAGAAAAAAAATTGAAAATTGAATTCCCATAGTTTTTCCTACTAACAAAAGATAAGGAGTTTGAATGGACTGACAAGTGTAAAACACTTTTGCAGAATTAAATATATGTGTAACAACAAAACCTATTTTGAGAGGACCCATGAGGGCTTCACTAGGGGAGTAATACCATACCACATGGGTTCATATTGGGGGGATATATATTGAGGAATAAATGACATAATAGATTTATCATATATTAGGGGGTAAAGGGTTTTTATATTGGTAGGTATAAAAAATGAAGCTCAAAGTTAATGAAAAATATAAAGGGGTGTAAAAATGTTAATGAAAAAATGGATATGTACAATATCTGGTAAAAGTAGGTTTTTTTAAATTCAGAAGGTGTATTGGATTCATATTAGTAGGGGGTTAAACAATGTGATTTTTAGAGGTGTTTTATAAGATGTAGGCAAATCAGGGATATTGTTTAGTATGCCACGAACTCACGTGATGTGTCAGAGGTTCATTGAGCGAATCCCTCATGATAGGACCTAACTAGAGTATGTCGCTCCACATCTCCACCAATGCTTTTGATATAACTATTAGAGTTGTGCTTGGACAACAAGAGGAAAACAAGTCATATTCTATCTATTACATTAGTAAGAATTCAACTCTTTCGTAGGTAAATTATATAGTAACAGAAAATGAGTTTCTTGTTTTTGTTCATGCTATCAATAAATTTAGGCACTACATCACTGGTTATCAAACTTTCATGCATATTGACCATTCTACTTTCTAATTCTTAATGAATAAGCTAGTTACAAATTCTAGGGTTACTAGGTGGTTTTTCTTTCTCCAAGGATTTGATATTACCATTATAAATAAACCTAGGAAGGATAACGTTGTTGCAAATTTTCTTTCTAAATTGACTCATGTTATTGATGATCTTCGTGTTGAAGATTCTTTCTCAAATGAGTATGTCTTTGCAGTATCCACTTATTCACCCTAGTATGCAGACATTGCCATCTACCTTACTGCAGGAAATCTTCTTCGTCACCTTTCTCCTAGGGAAAGGAGAAAAAATGTCTAGAAAAGTGCTTGGTATTTTCTGGTTGGATAGAAACCTTTTTTACACTTGTTTTGATCAACAAATTAGAAGATGTGTGAGGGAGGATGAGGTTCATGACATTCTTAATGAGTGTAATGATGGACCTTGTTGAGGAAATTTCACAAACATGATAATAGGGCACAAAGTGTTGTAGATGGGTTATTTTTTACCTATTGCTTCTGAGATGCGAGGAAATATGTGCAAGGATGTGATAGTTGTTAGAGGATGGGTCAACCTACTCAATCAGATGAGATATTGTTACAGCCTCAACTGGTGGTGGAACCTTCTGAGAGATGGGCTTTAGATTTTGTGGGATCAATTAATCCCCCATATCAACAAAATACCTATATTATAGTATGCATATATTATGTTACCAAGTTGGTAGAATCCATAGTACTCACCAAGGAAACTTAACATGCTATTTTATAAAAACAATTGAAGAAATTTTTTCTCAGTATGGAGTGCCAAAAGAGATATTTATAGATGGAGGAGCATAATATACCTCTCAACTGATACAGTACCTTGTCAAAACGTATAGGATTCATCACAAAATGACTTCACCTTACCAACCGTGCGCAAATGGCCAAGCACAAATAAGGTACTAGAATCTATTCTCATGAATATTGTGGCAGGCCATCAAAGCGATTGGGTGGAGAGACTCCCTAAAGTATTAAGGGCTTACATGACTACTTGGAGAAATACTACAAGGTTCTCCCCTCATGAGTCGGTCCTTAGTAAGAATCATATATTTCCTATTGAATTTGAAATCAAAACACACATAACTTCCTTGGAAATATGTTTAAACTTGAATACAACTGAGATACCTCAGTTGGAACAACTAAATGAATTGGATGAGAAGTGCTTCGCTACTCTAAAGCAAACATATATCATTCAACACCAATGTGTCAAATGGCATGAAAATTTTATTAAGAAGAACTTGTTTCAAAAAAGATATTGGGCCTTATTATATTATTCTAGATTTAAAGGTTTCAAGCAAAATTTGTGCCCCAGGTGGTTAGGTCCTTATGAGGTAGAAGTAATATTTGAAAATGGGATTGTAAAATTGACAACCATTGTGGGTTCCAAACATATTTTCTTGTCAATGGACATTGTCTTAGATTGTATTATAAACCTACCTCTAGGGATTCATTTGTTAACATTGTCTTAATTGGAAATTAAGACCCTGAAGTTGTTGGGGCAGTGAAAACTTTTCTTGTCCTTCTAGCCACTTAGTTTCATTAATAAAGTAAAAGAAAATATAAGATAGAAAGACAAATAAAAAATAATAATAAGATATCCAATGAGTGAAAACCCTTCTAGGGTTCCATTCAATGAAAAAAATAAGAGAAAATAAAAATTTCTAATGGTGAAAACCCCTTTGGGGCACTATTAGATGCTTATGGTAACTGAAAACCAGATTTTCAACAGTCAACAAATTCTCTTCTTTCCTCTGTAATAGCACTCTAATATCTCTTCTTTGTTCGTAATTGATTTACTATTTTAAACTTTTGTTGTTACAAACTTCATTTTGAAACTCAACATAAGATTCCATGTATTATCTTTGATTGTTACAGTTCCTTAAGATCTTGTTAATACAATTGAATACATAAGAAAATAATCTTTATAATTTCATAGCATTGTTGTTGATACATATTAAGGATATTTTTACTTGGCTTCCATCACAAGCTTACAGATATACATATGTACCTTCATATTTGACAACATAGTTTTGACGTTGATACACTGAATATTTTTGTCACATAAATTTTCTCTCACCGCATCATTTCAATTTCACCAATTGACATGTGCCATGCATGAGATATTGTACAACATTGATCAAATCACTTCCCTTGTACAACCCTATGTAATCACAATGGTAAGTCAATGGAAAGTATGCTTGATTTTCATTTATTTATAGGATTTTGATTTAAAGGATGATATGAATTTTATGTTATACATGTGAAGGATGGATGTTATATTTAAGTTGGGGGAAGGAGTGTATTGTATTTATCATATGATACATTATCACTGCACCTAATTTGGTAATTACCACTTGATTTATGTATGATACACCTTATCCTAATTTAGTAATTACTAATTACCATTGTTACTCTTGTTTTCATTTATGAAAACTAATGTGACTACTTAAAATAACTTCTAGTAGTTGTCATTTATGATGAAAAGCATGAATTCAAAAAAAAGGTAACCATAACCATCTCCAAATTCTATCTGGCTAATATTCTCTACCCTAGCAAGTATTTGTGTGTACCAAGTGCACCCTTGTAACAATTTATGAGTAGCTACAGTCTCTTGAACAATCATGGGAGGAGTGGAAGTGTGTTAGGAACCTAATTCTATTGATGCATTGTTACACCATCTAGAAGCCCTGGGAATAGGGTGGTTAACCTACTTTGACAGGCTACAGGGTTTCATTGAAAAGATTGCTTTAGAATCCACATAGGCTCTGAAGGAGTAGTATTCATAGGTTAGAGGGTTTACAATTTTTGTTACGGAGGTAATAATCGATAAGGTGACAAGGTTACCCCAAAGAGGGACCGCCTGGTTTTCTAGGAAATAACAGTCCCAATAGCCAAAAAAACATTTCTTCATCTAGGAGAAGAAGTAAGGAACAAAGGAAGACATGTTGATAGAACATCCCTTCCTCATCCTTGGGATGATGTGGCTTTCTTGATCCAGAAGTTCATCACCTATGAGGGATGCTTTGGGATAGTATTTCATTATCATTTTCAGCTATTGGCACATCTTCGTAATGGACAGTTAATAAATTTTCCCTACTACCTATTGAGGTCTTTACAACATATGGTAGAGCGTGGTACATGTGGAAAAATATCCAAATACTTGTTTAACACACCATGCGCTAATTAAGTTGATTATAATTCATTCACTACAATTGCAGGGAGGCACATGAACCAGTATGCTAGTAAGGTCACATGTACTAGCTCCTGAAATAGAGGAAAGTGAAGGCAAATAATATGAGGAAAGTGTTAATACAACACCATAAAATGGAGTCGTTACACCTCCTAGGAAAAAAAGAACAACTACACCTCCTAGAACTCGTCTTCAAAACCCTAAAAGATGGACTTCCATAAGAATGTATGCTAATACATTTGTTGAAGGAAAAAGGGTGTGTATTGAAGAACTAGTGGATGTATCTAGTGGATAGTCTGAGAGTAGCAATTATGGATGTCATATTGAAGAATAAGGACCTAAAGAAAAGATTGTTGAAACATGGGCACTTGGAATGACATCATCTAAAGCAGACATTCTTAAAACAAAAATTCTTGAGAAACTGAAGGAAAAATCTAAAAAATCAACTCCTTGAAAACAAGGGTGAAAAAGAGGTCATTAAAGAAGTCATTGGGTGGAAAGAATCATAAGAATGGAGTGCAGGTAATTGTTACACCATCGACTACCCCAATACCTGAGGAATGTACTATTATAACAAAACAAAAGGCGTCTGGGGATAACAAAATTAAGGGAAAGAAGAAGAATTTGTCAATGAACATAACCAAACACTAGAGGTCCATGCTTCTTCACCAAAATAAAATGAACCTAAGGAACAACAAAAAAAGGAAGAGCTCCCAAAGGAACAAGAAGATGTCTCTTTACCAAGTAAGCTTGAAATTGGCCCTCTTATCTAGAAAATTAATAAATTGGAGGAAAATAAAAATTTAATGAAGCAACTTGCTATGGTTAAGGAGCGACTTTAGTTTAGGAAACAAAATGGACTGGAAACCCAAGCAGAGGTGGAATAAATGATGTCACTTTCAGGTACAACAACAAGATTATGTGAATGGTACAAGCAAGTGCTTGAGGAAGTAGGTTGTGAAGGGCCAACCACTATTTCAGTTGGAATCCAAGTTAAAGAGTAAGATGAAGAATTCCAAACTGGTATTCCCCAAGAACCTGGTGAAGATGTTTCTATTACATAAGAACCAATAGTTGAAGCGGTGCGAGATGAAGAAAAGCAATATTCTAGTAACTCCACATGAACTTGTTTATGTTATTACTATTACACAAGAACCAGTAGGTGAAACAAAGAAAACTTAATTAAAATTGGTCGTTGCTCCACATGAACATATCAATTATGTTGTTGTGATGCGAGAACCAGTATAGTGCAGCGGTAGGAGCAAGGGAATGAAGAGATGTTCAAGAACGTTTTTGAGTTTGTTATTGTGATAGTGACATAAACAACCTAATCAAAATTTTAAGAGTCATTGAAGTCAACATTTTTTCTTCAAGAATTAGGGAAATGGAAATACTTAGAAATTGCGCTGAAGGAAAAAGGTTATTCCTCTGAAATAACATATGGATTTTTTTTATGATCTTAAAGGGACATGGGCTAAAAAGTTTAAGATTTCTGGACTTGGTAAACAGAAAAAAAGGAAGCAAGCATTCTTTTAAGCAGAATATTTGTAAGGGGAAGTACAATTATTTAAGCAAGAAAAGGAGTCAATGAAAGAACATGTTGACAACATATTGAGTTGTAGACCTCCTTCTCCATCATATCCCATGTATCTGCAAGAAGAATTATTCATCTTTCAATTAAAATCCCGCAAGGAGAAATAATCATATAAGATGAAGGAGGTTCAAAACTTTCTAGAAACTTTCTAGAAAGCCACTTTTCCTTAGCAACATTTACTGTGTGAATTTTCCTTGCATGATTGTGCTTGTTTTGGAGCTATAAAATTTAATATTACATCATATCTTGGGGATGTTCAATTGAGTGCCTTTATATCCTTTATGAAAAATAAAGTCAATTGGAAGTCTTCATGCAATATTGTAACAACTAATGAGGGAAAGGGGAAATTTTTCATTCGAGATGAACCTATACCTATTGAAAGAGTCTCTATAGTGTATAACAAAATATGGTGATATACAGACACTAAAAAGATGCTAAATGAATTCAGAAATAGAGTTCTAGAATGTTATCTAAAAAATATCAAGGGGATTAAACAAAATGCATTAGAGGGGTGTATGCTCATATGGGATGCTTACAAGAAGAAATTGAGGGATGAGGACTGTTATTGCTTTCTAAACTTCATTCATACACTTTCAATGGTTTCCCAGTTTGTAGAATGCATCAAGAGAAGTGGGCCTGGTTAGTTTGGACATAGGTTCAAGTTTCCTCTTATTTGGATCCTTGTCTATCAATATTAACATCCATATTATCTTGTTGATAAATTATGTGAAATGGAATTGGTTCTTTCCAGAGGCTAAAAAGTAGATTCAAAAGGTACTGCAGGACCTAACAATTTGTTATAATTCCATTCTCAGCACATTAGACACTAGTTATAAGGCTTTCCATGAGGATATGCAGATGCTTAAGTTGGGGGGAGATGTTGGGACTTGCAATTGAAATCCTTTTCCAATTGTTTTTCTATCCTTTCTTAGCCTTTTTTACTCTCAAGACCATACTTGGTCATCATAACAACCACTACCAACCTAAGCATGTCTTTTTTTATATGTCATCCTTATGATCTAATTCTACTTGTAACTTCGCATGAGAACTATTGATCTAGATTGTTTTATCATAAAACTGACAAATGGTTTGTTTAAGGGTATGTGGTCTATTGAGAGGTTGTTACATGATTACACTTTCCATTTTTCCTCGCCAGAGACTGGACAAGGAATTGTTGAATTTTGTTGATACACACAAGACTTATTTTGGGCATGTTGATCTCCTTTAATCAGTAATGAACACCAATTTGGAAAATTATTTGTCAAAGTCAGTTAAACTGCCAAAGGAGATATTCATGGACAACACAATTGAAGCAGTTAGGATTTTCCATAAATGAATTATTGTAATTTGGAAAAACGGTTATAACTTTATCCCAAACATGGATATTATTGTCAAATTGTTAATATGTACTCTTGGTTTAGATCACATTAGAATCGATGTATTCTTATGATGGTATTATCTTTGTAGTTTGAAATTATAAAAAGGTTTTCTCTCTGCCCACGAGTAAACAAATAGATACATATAGATAAATATAGAGAGAGGGGGAGAGCACCAACGTTGCAATTATGTATGTTTCATTAATACAAATCTTAATCATTTGGGGCACCATACCTTTCTATTCATTAGCTTATGTTTTATATAGTGTATCAGCCCCTGCTAAGGAGGAAGGTCCCCCCTTCTTAGAAAGGATCACTAGTCAGGAAGATATTGTATCAATTTGATTTATTTCCTCTCAGTTATGTTTCATGTATGATTATTGTTATTTTTATTGTTAATCTTGTTCATGCTTATTGCTTACATAATTATAACCTTGTATCGTGTAACATCATAGGTCCTGGACAAATCCTTTTGTTAATGTGATAGTTATTTAATCCTTGTTATAGTTTGTTGGTGTTTTTATCTCATTTGAACGTGTGGTACAACATTTATTAAGTGAATGGTTTCGAGGAGTATTATTTCCTTTTGAATAAGAGTGATTGTGTGACAAGTGGTTTGTTCTGCAAAGTATGTTTATTTTTTGAAACTGTGATTAAGGTTTGAGAGTGTAACAACCAGAGTGTTTTATTATTGAGAGTTTTATCACAATGATTTGATTTGGTATTCCTTAGCAGTTGTCACCATTTTTCTCTACATATACTTTGTGTGATAGCCTTGAATTAAAAAGGCTACCCAGATTGACAATTAATGTGAGAGTTGGATTTGTTGCTATGAATTAAATGAACAATTATTCCACCCAATATTTGGCATACTAGCCATATTTTTCAATAAGAAAAAATGGCTTTGACGTGTCATATTTTATTAATGAATAAGTAACCTCTCAATAAAATAGTGCATTTTTCCTTCTTTTTTTTGATAAATTTAAAACACTTTGTATTACTGAAAAAGACTCAGAAATTCCATAGCTATTCTGACTAGATCACAAAGGAGATATCTATTAACTCTTGGAGATGTTGGATAATTCATACATCCCTACTAATCCTAGATTATAGAATACAAAAAAAATATCCTCTAGTTGATCACAAAATACTAAAGTCCAAATGTACTAGCAAACTATTACAAAACATAACATAATACCAACCATATCTAATAGAAATAAGCATCATTAAGAATCAGAGGAAGAGATGGGGGTAGGGTCCCTAACACTTGATCCAGGAGAAGGAGCAGTGTATGAATCGCAATGCAAGTGTCCTTCCACATAACCCAATCTTGAGCCAAGCCTGTCCATAGTAAAACGATGGTTCCACAACATTCTCTTGATGTCTTCCAAAGAAGAAAATATGTCGTACCATTCTATCTATTTTTCTTTCAATACTAGACCAAGCAGAACCTTCATCTGCCAATGAAGAGAAACATAATTTATAGAATGATTTTTCCATCCCCTAGTATGGATAAGGTCCGGAACCTAGAAAGAGAACTCATCTAGAATCTTGGAATAATACTAGGATGGACTCTCCACTCTTACCTGAGTTTCCAACTTCTTAATTTCTCTCCTTGTCTCAAGGGGGATTACATTAAAATATGTAGTGGCTAAGTCCTAAGCGAAGAGTCAAGCCCTTTGTTGACCTTGTGGACTACTGCCACCTCCACCCATTTTGCACCGAATGTGTTTTCTAGTCAGCATGACAGACAAGAGAGGATCACACTTATAACAAAAACTAAACCAACCACGACTGAGGAAGTGCAAGAGATGGACCTAGACCAAAAACAACTAGGAGATAGATGCACAAGATACGAATGTTGTCACAATAGGACATAGACCAAATTATACCACACGGAGGAGTCTCATACGTAAATGCCCCAGGACTGGCTCCACTCTCTAAGAATTTTGTTGCAACCTAAGCTAATTGACAAAAAACAAAACCCAAACCCCATGGAGTGTTATACATCCGAAAATTGTACCAACTTAAATAAAATCAAGAGGGTACAAGAATATTTACCTATAGAAACAAACTCAACATGAGATATCTCTTACCCAATGTAAAACTTGTTGTGAATTTACATTGTCAAGCTAGACTGGACCATGACCCAACATGAACATAGACATTATGACAACAATTGGACAAAAAATAACTGAGCTAACACAACCAAGAAAAATACTAAGAATTGAAAAGCAAGTTAGAGGGTTCGATACTAGCATGATAGTGTCCATAAGCACAATTTGAGGCTAATGCTGACCTCCACAACCAAGCAGTGAAACCACCATCTAATCATACTTTCACTAACTGAATTTCTTCAACCCCATCAATTTACCAAGCTTCCACTACAAATTATGCACCCCAAGCTTGTTACCAAGCAACCAGACTTGTAGCTCTCTCACCACACCAAGAAACAATTATCCAAACCCCATCTTCAATGAAAAATTCCCCTTAATACCATTGGAGAAACCCATCCCCCTCCACTTCTCTAGCTCCAGGAATAAATCACTCCTCCCAAAATATCAACCAAGTGCAAAATTGGACCAAAATACCACAACAAAAGATCTAATCGAAGGGACAAGCAACAATGAGGTCAACTCCTTGACCTTGCACCCATGGCAACCCTTCACCTTAACCACCAAAATGTAAACAATAAAATTCAATGTGCCCTCTCCACTATTTAATGTCATCTAGGTGGTTGCATGTGGTAGCATGCCCATGAAAAGTTGTGTCAACCCCATTTAATGACCCTTAGGTGGGCTTGTCCCCCAAGCCCCCTCTTGAATCATGTGCACACCCCATTAGTGATTCTCAAAAAAATAGTGTCACATATAATGTATAGATATAATAAAATATTATAATAAATAAAATAATCATTAATTACACATAAATACTTATGCATAAAATATTATCATAGAGTGGCTTTAAATATTTAAACAAAATTTATCAAATTATAACCAGGCCACAAAAAAAAATTTAAACACATAATATTAAACAATATTTTCAAATAAATTGTTATATTTACAACATTAGTTTCTTTGACAGTTATTCATAAGATTATGTTGAAATTTATTTTTGAATTAAAAAATATATTATTAAAAAAATCATAAAAAAAAATGAAAGTATAAATGAATGATTTCTCAATTCTATTTATGTATTTGTTTTAGTTCTAAAGTTTATGAAGGTGTATATACTCTATAGTTGATGAAAACTATAGAGGTATACATAGGTCATTCATTCCATTTATGCATTTTTTCAATTACTAATGTTTATAGAAGTACACATTCTTATTTCCAAAAACTACAATTCATTTATATTATATATATATATATATATATATATATATATATATATATATTATATATATATATATATTATATATATATATATATATATATATATATATATATATTCTAATTTATAATTTATTTATTTTTCTTAGCTCAGAAGGTTTTCTCAATTGATCAAGTCCTCGTCATTAAAGAACCTTTGTTATTGAGAGGTAATTGAAAGGTCATGGGTTCAATTATCTCAGCACTCTTGGGGTCAGGAATCGTGATTGAGCTAATAGGAAGTGATCCTTTCAGGCGAATCTGCTAGGTACAAATATTGTGTGGACATAGCAGTCATCGATCTCCGGAGTTATTGAACCACACAAGAAAAAAAAATCATTTTTTTTTAAATTAAATTGAAAACAAAAAAAGGGCATAACTAACTTTGAAACAAATCTCAACTCTCTATCTATAACTACCATTAAAAATATCGCACGAACATTAAATCCCTGCCTTCAACTTATTAATTATTGATAATTAAATTAAATGTTTTGAATAGAAATGATTGTCAATGTAATTAAAAATATAAAACACTTTTATGCATCCTAACTTTAGGAAAGATAAAATATTAATTACGTGGATATACGAGTTTTTTTTTGGAATAAGGCTTCTTAAATTTTAATTAAATTATCAATAATTATTATATTCTAAGTAGTATATACAAATCAAAGGTTGAGATTTATCTCCAAAGTAGTTATTCTCTTTTTTCCCTTTTAATTAATTGATAAATTAAAAAGATGTCATATGAACAAGTGATGCAGGAGCATCCAACCTCCAAGTCAAATACATTTGACTAGACCTAAGGGTCTTTTATTTACTAAGGTAGAGTTGGTTCCGTAACTGTTAATTATTTTTAATTTTATATATTTTAGGGAATTCTAAAAGAATTGTTCATGAGTAACTTAGTGTAAGGGAGTTGTAATAAGATTTACTTCTAAGAAGAGATCTCGAGAATATTTGAGTGGGTTAGAGAAATCTTAGGACTAGTTAGAGGATTTTGTGGATCTAGAGGATCCTTAAGACTCTATTAATTGAATGAATTGTGGATCTAATCTATTTCTAGTTTAGAAATCCTTTTTTATGATTAAAAACCCAAAATGCATTTGAAAGCAACCATCGAAGAGAGGAAAGAGAGTCGAGCGGACTGGAGGCTAAGTATGGCCACGAGGCCAAGAAGGGCCAATTTTATGTAAATCGGGCCAAAAGTGGATAGAGACCTTTGTAATTTTATGTGTGTATTTATATTTCTATATAAATGTCTTGCTTCAAGTATTGCTTGAATAATTACAAATGCTTTTGTTTTATAACTGTTAAATGACATCCTATGTTGTGTAAATAACACTTGTGTTTGTCATAGGAAACAATGTTGGAGGATTCATTAGATAAATTTAGGAAACAATGTTGCAGGATTCATTAGATCAATTCAGGGGAGCAGCGTAGGTGTTTCAAGAAGGCACCAATTTTTTATCTAATTGTGTGATCAATGCTTCAATTGTTCATGAAAAACTAGAGTGGTGCAGTGGAAGAAATGATCTAATCTACATAAGAGGCATAGTGGAGGCTATAAATGATTGGGAGGAACCTCAAAATGAAGAGCGACATAGGGATTGTACCTAGATATGAATAAAAGAGGAGTGAAGAAAGAAACTTTAGTTTTTTCCCCTTTTGAGAGAAGTCTATCAATTTTTGTCACCAAGGAAAAAAAAATCAAAGTTATTCAAAGGTTTCCTATCCCCTAAAGGGTCAATAAAGTGGAGTTGATCAAAGGGCTAGCCACATCAAATAATAGAGGTTGTGATCATCATTGATGGGAATTATTTCCATTCCCCGAGTTCTATCTCCTCGAGATGTTCAAAAGTGCACACAAAGGAAAGTGTCAAGGTGACTCGGTGTCAAGCTAACATGTAACATGAATGATGTGGAAAGGAATCAGAAGAAGTGGCCCAATTAGTTGAACATGAGAATGACAAGCGACTACGTGGAAGATTGATCCCCGTAAGATATGTGTGTGTGTGTGTGTGTAACGAGCCTAAATACATCTTAACTTCTGATCTATTAAGTGTTGAGACGGATCAAATATCTCAAGGTGGAAAATTTCCTCATTTTTTCACTCATAAAAGAGGTTTGCACCTTGAAATATTTGATCCCTCTTGGCATCGATAGATTTAAAGTTAAGATGAGTCTAAGCTAGTTATTGTGTCGAGAGATGCTTTATAGCCCAATATGGCAACGATGTAAAATTTTGTGTAATGTAATGCAATGTTATGTTGACTTGATCAAATATTTAAAATTAAAATAATAATCATTAAGATAAGTTTGAGAGAGTTATTTTATGGGTTCAATGATAATGGTTTACAAGTGCATGGTATTGCATAGTCCATTGTATTTTCTATGGTGAAGCCTATTTAAATATTTGAGGAAATATATTATGGAATGCAAGAGTACCAACAGAGATCCACCTTAACTCCAAACTTTATCCCTCTCATCGCTTGGTAGATCCAGATTTAAGATGGGTCTGGACCGGTTATAAAAAAATTAACATACAAGTTAAACACACATATGTATGTGTGTAATAAGATTCTTAATCTTGGAGATTCACCCCACTTTACCAAAGAGCTTCTTAATAAGTAGGTTTTTTTATAATACCATAGCTTACTAATACATGTAACATTCCCTGGTAACCTCGCATGAAAATGCATGGAGTTAGAATTTTTTTACACAGTTTACCCACAGGTAGCTATCCAAATTACTCTTCTAGATTCTTGATTAACCATTAGATAAAATCTTCATCATTACATAGAGTAACTTTAGTGAGGGAGTATACTTTCTGATGTAACCTTACATTAATTCCATGATTATTTTAACTTTATTAGTTAATCATATTATTGACAATATACACGTCACATCATGCAAGGAATCAACTTCATAAAAATGGCACAACATGCAACCACATCATTAGACAATGATATACCCTAGAAACCCCGTAGGGTTAAAACGAACAAACGTTTAATTTTATCATTAAACGATCATGAGGGTGTTCACCACTCACTCAACGGTTATAAGGGACTCCATCCCTTGACCATTGTCATAAAATATTACAAAGAATATCATCTCAAAAATAACATAACTTGTTATAAGCTATTAAAATCATCATGACATCATTTACCCACAACCCTTGAACATTGTGTCTTTAGGGCCCAGTTCTTGCTATCAGTAAATTGTCTTGCAACCGACATTCCTTCAATCTAAATTTATCTCTAACTTATTTCCTTTCATAACTGTAACTTAATCCATATTTATATGTTGTAGCCTTTTCCTACAACTGCTATTTGTCAACAACCTTTGATATCATGATTAAATCAAGTATTAATCAAACCAATTCATAAATTTATACTAGTGGTGCTTCACATCTATTCATGTACATTCATTAAATATAAATAAAATATCGTGACATGCTTGCCTTAACAACACTGCATATGCATTAGTTATAAGTGTATAACCATCAATGCATTTCTATAAACAAATACCACATTAACAAATATTCCCCCCATGTAAGCACGCATTCTTGCAAGACAAATCACTACAAATGTCCAGACATTCCTTTAAAGGAAACTAACACATCAATTATGATCTTCATGCATGCGAATAACATAAACTTTATCAAAATAACTAGTCTTTCAACCACTACTTTTTGTGCATGCAAATACATTAAAAAAAAAAAAAAATTAACACAATGAATGTTGTTCCTATGCATGAAAATGCATATACTTTCCAAAAAAATGCTTATTAACACAATCACATGTTTCCCTTTCAAAGAAATCTAGCATAATATGGCATGCAAAAACATGTTTTCTTTTCCATAAAACTAATGTAATAAAGCATATGTATATATATTCCAAGGAAACCAACATATTACTATGGTTTTTGTGCATGTAATTCATCTTCCTTCCCAAAAAATATTTTCCAATGTAGTTTAACAGAACATGCTATCATTTCTCAAATACAAATGTATATTCTTTCCAAATGAAAGCTAACACAAATTTTGCATGCATATGCATGATCTTATTCCAATAGAAACTAACAGAATAGTTATGATAGCATAAAAATAATCACATATAATTTTTCTAAGGAAATATAGCTCAATAGTCCTTTTATCCATGCAAAGAACATATCTCTCTAACACAATAAATATCCGTTGTGTATGCAAGAGCTTATCATAATAACCCCTCTTTAATATATGCAACACATATCCCCTTCTCTAGAATTCTACCATCATTAACTATTATTTTCATGTAAACAAATACATACTTATTTTTCAAAAAGAAGTTAATATAACATCATTTCTCTATCTTTCTGCATGCAAGTTTCTCATGCTAACCATCGTTTATGCATAAAATCCAGGGAACAATAACAATGTTAACTTGACCTTTTATGCACCTAAATCAAGAAATTAACACAATTCATCTAAACCGGCAATTTTTTCAAGAAATTATTCTTTTCCGGAATATTTACATAATATCTTTCTCTATCTACATGCAAAAACATATTTTCTATATCGCAATGACTACCCTTTTGTACATGCAACATGTGCTTTTTTCCTAACACAATGGCCCTTACTTCAATGCACATAATATTTTCAAGAAACAAGCACGTGTTCTTCTTTTTGTATGAATGTTCATGCATGTTTTAAGAAAACAATCTTTATTTTTCATCAATTCATGCACTAAACACCTATGCACTCAAATCCTTGGAGTCTTTAAATAAACAACATGGGTAATATATGCATACATATTCATCAAAAACCTTTCAAGAAAATTAATCTAATTAATTTTTCTCTTTTCCAAGAATCTAATCATGTATGCAAAGACATTTCACTTTGAAATCTAATGCAATGAAGTATGCAATTAATATTTTTGTTTTCAAGAAATAACATAGGAATTTATTTCAAGAATTCCAATATAATGGATATTATTGAGCACATATTCCTATTAAGATTCTATAGGAATCATGTTAATATCTCCAAGGAAATTAATAATCTAATTTTCTCTCATAATTTCATGGCAATCTATTCTTTAATGAAATAACTTATTTTCTCTCTTTTCATAAGAAAAGTTTACATACACTCTTTTCATGACAAAAATATCATGGTTTATTTAATCTTTTTGTGTGATGTGTTTTCTTCCCAAGAAAACATCCACAACTTATCTTTTACCATGCAAATTTTCTTTCAGTAAAGTAATATGATTTCTTTATCTTTTACCATACAATTTTTTTCCAAAGAAAGTAATATAGCTTCTTTCACATGCATTCTTTATGAAAAATAGTATGTCATCTTAAAGCTTTTTCTTTGCAAGATTCACATTCATTCTCTTTTCAAGAGTAACAACATCCCTGCAATATTTTTTTTAATAAAACAACATGGTTTCTTTGTTTTTAATATGTGAAGTTTTCATGCATGTTTTTAGAAAAATATTGCATAGAAACCATGCAAAACCTTCCAATGAAATAATCAATTCCTCTACACAAAAATCCCTGCAACTTTCAAGAGTCTAGAGCAATATTTCCAATTAATAAAATAACCTATCATTATTTGCACAAAACACATGCAATTTCTTTCCAAAGAAGTCAATCTTACTTATCTTTTGAGTACGATACCCTTGAAGTCCCATCTGCATACCTCCTGAAGTCCCATGTGCATACCTCATGTTCACTGTTAAGGAATACCTTTCTTTGGAGCCACATCATTCCTCACCAAAGTTGTGATCATCAATTCCTCGAGGCTATTCAAATTAGTTGCCAACTAAATGATATTGGTTCTTGTTTTCAACCATTTCGTTAAATATGGTAAAGATAACCAATGTAAATGCAATTTACAGGTATATTACAATACCACATGCCAAAAAAACCATAGTTGATGTTGATATAAAATTTTTGCCTCTACTTGACGTGAAATTATGATAACTAAGAGGTCCAGAGTTCAAATCCCTCGTGACCCAGTCTAAGAAGAGGAGAGGATAGGTTGTAGACCCCAGAGGCATAGTGGTAGCGGCCAACCCCGTGTCACCTCGAGTACAAGACTAACTCATTTACTGATTCTTCTAGGTTACCAAAAAAAAAAAGGTAAATTTGCACCAAGATGCACTATCTACCTGAGTATGGAAGATATGTCGTGTCCTATAAAAAAATATAAAATAAAATAAAATATCTATAATTATATTTAAAAATTATATTTTAAAAATAAAATTATAAAGTTTTAAATTAAATTATAATATTTTAGTGGTTTACAAACCCATGATATTTCTTATAATGAAGCTTATTTAAAGGTTCGAGGAAATCCACTATAGAATGCAAGAGTTTTAGATTAAATTCATCTTTAACTCTGTGCTTTAAGATGAATCTAGGCTAGGTTTGAATTAATCAAATTAATTAAAAGAGTAGACAAATCATAACTACTTTTGAGATAAATATTAACCTTTAATATGTTATTATTGTAAAATATATTTTAAAAGTATGTCATAGAGATTAAATCTTTAACATCTACTCAATAATTATTAATATTTAAATTAAGCAACATGTTGAATATTTCTCTACATATATTATTGCCTAAGGCTTCTTATTTCAATTAAGGTGGATGAGGATTTGTTGATTTTTTTTAATTTTTTTTAATTGAAGTCCTAGATTGATTCTCAAGGGAATATGCTCAACATATGCTTAGTCTTACTTTTTATCAGGCTATTTTGTTAGGTTGCACTAACTTTTATTAAAATTAAAAAAAAAATTGTGCCATGTGGCTCCATGCCCACCAATTTCCTAGGGATTTGAAATTATTCCAATTCTAATAAATTCATATTCTAATTAGATGGGAAAATTAATATATAAGCAAATTTTATCTAGAAAAATGATCAATTTTACAATAAGATGTGTAATTCATTTTTTTCTCAAGTTAAAGTTGACCGATAATTTTTTTTATAAATGTTCAATCACATACGTGTGCATTGGTAAGACATTCTTCGTGTTGCAATAGTGTTTTGTTATATTTATGAAACCTTAGGTTATATCAACCACATTAATATTTTTAATGTGGTTATACTAGTAATTAGATGAGGAAACTAATATATAAGCAAATTTTATTGACCAAAATGGTCCATTTTAGAATAAGATGTGTAATTATTTTTTTTTCAAGTTAAATTAGATTCATGCCACTCCCCTCCCACTAATTTCCTAGGGATTTGAAATTATTTCAATTCTAATAAATTCATATTCTAATTACATGGGGAAATTAATATATAAGCAAATTTTATTTAGAAAAATGATCCATTTTACAATAAGATGTGTAATTCCTTTCTTTTTTTTCTCAAGTTAAAGTTGACCCATAATTTTTGTTACATGTTTAATCAGATAAACATGTACATTGGTAAGACATTTTTCATGTTGCAATAGTTTTTTGTTATATTTATGAAGCCTTAGATTATATCAACCACATTAATATTTTTAATAAAATTATACTTATTATAAAAACTAAATCAACTCAATTCTAGTTTATCAATTTGTTTTTAATATTAATCCTAGTACATTTATAATAAAACTTACCACATCCTATTTATTAATAAATACATAATTTCCATAAATAACATCGCATTAATAATAATATATTATAATTAATAAATAATTATTAATTACACTTAATTTTACATAAACTATTATCATAATCACATGAGTGGTTTAAATATTTATAACAATATATCACATTATAATTGGGTTACAAAACTTTAAAAAAAAAACCACACACATTGCTTTTATTGAAAAATCTTCGAATAAATTGTTATATTACAACTGGATTTCTTTGACTATTTTTCCTAAAGTTATATTGAATGCCTTAATATGTTTAATTTATTATTATGTATTTATAATTGATATAAATTTTTATAGTTTTTTTGAGAAGTTATTTATAAGTAAAAATTAGGTTTTTTTTTTTATATATTTAAATTTATAGAGTGTATATCTTTTATATAATAAAAAGGCAGTAATATATAGATGATTTTGCTATTTTGTATTTTTATTTAATTACTAAAATGTATATGTGTAAATATTTATTTTTGAAAATTTATAATTTATTTATAAGCAAAATATTTTATATTTATTTTTTTTTCATTTATTTTATCATTTTTTACCATTAAATTCTAAACAAAAAGAAATTCTTTGAAATATTTCGTGATTTTTCATAAAATTTAAAACGCTATCATCTACTTATTAATTATTTAAATCTTTATCATCTATTTATTTTTAGTGGTATACACAAATAAAAAGTTGAAATTTATGGCAAAAGTAATTATGCTCTTTTTTTCTCTTTTAATTAATTGATAATTAAAAAATGACATATGAACAAGTGTTATATGAAGTGAGTTATGGTTTTTTGGACATGTGGTACTGATAAGTCATGGTATTGTAATAAAACAAATTTGCAAATTAAGAATCTCCATGATAAAGTGGAGGTAAAACTCTATGGTTAAGAATCTTGTTCCATCTTTTTTTTTAAATATATATATGCTTAACTTACGTATTAATTATTTTGATAATTAATAATAATAATAATTTAAGTATACTAGTTTTTGCAGTGCATTATATTAGATATAAGTTTTTGGGATTAAGTGCCTTAAGTAAGTCATTGGTATATGACCATTTCCATGAGTTGTACTCATTGAGTAATTTCTCATGATTTTTGAATAGTCCACTTAGCACTCATTGCATCCTGTGAGGCTCACAGGGTGAAGAAGTGGGATTGGGGTTTTCCCCACAATTAAGCTCACTTAGCTTGCTACCCCATTTGCCATAAGTGATTTGGGATTGGTGACCTTCCGGGAAGTCCTGATTAATGGACAAGCCCCAAAAGTGATGATTGACACTATGTGATTCATTTCACTAATTTCAATCCCACTTCTTCACCCATATGAGCATCACCCGATGCAGTGAGTGCTAAATGGACTATTCAAAAATCATGAGAAATTACTCAGTTAGGACTACCTCTCATGGAAATAGCCATATATGAATGACTTACTTAACTCAGTTGAATCTCACAAAATAATATCTAATAATAATAATTCAAAATAAAGTTATTATTTATTTAGTTTTAATGATTTTTTTAATTTTAGCAATGTAAGATGTATTCTAAGTAAGTGTTTTTATGTATATTATGGATTGACACATAAATAAGTTACCAACCATTTAATTTATATGGTTATATGAATTATATTATTTCCTCAAAATTCTAAATACATTAAACAGTTTTAAGCATTTTGAAGTTAATAAAGTATTAATGACATTAATTTTTCAAAATTAGATATACAGAATTCAATGTTCACACTTTAAATCCAATATATTTCCCATTTATATATATATATATTATATATATATATATATATATAATATTATAATATATATATATATATATATATATATATAAGTAATAACTTAGCATAGCCATATGAATTAAATGGTGGTAAATCCTAATTTACCATCCAAAAAATGTGAAGCACTAGGATTTATGTGCTTTTATTCCAATTTAAAAAAAAAAAAAAAAAAAAAAAAAAAAAAAAAATGAAAATGTTTGATAAAAAATTTATAGGAATTCAAATATTAGTTTTATAATATATCTTATATTAAGAAATTTAAAAAAACAAATCATAAAAATTAATTAAATTATATTTTTATATTATTATTATCCACGTTGAAGGGATTCATTATTGTCCTTTAACCACAGCACTCTCGAAAATAAAAAAAATAAAAATAATAAATAAATAAATTAATTAAAAAAAAAAAAAAAAATAATTAAAAATTAACCCCATAACCTCTAATTAAATTTTTTGGAATTAACTTTTTAAAAATAAATTATTTAATCAAAATAAATAATTACCAATTTATTTTTTAACACCTTATATTTTTAAATTAGGCTTTTATGATCTATATTTAATTTTTAAAAAACATTTAAAACATGTTTTTTTGGCAATAATCACATCAAATATGGTTCATCTAAGAATAAAATTGAAAAAAGATACAATAAGCAAATTTTTTTACTTATGTTTATAATAATAAAAAATATGTAAGTTACTTTATTCTATTATGTTAATAATAAAAAAATATGTAAGTTAATTTATTCTATTATGTTATATTCCATTTGTTGTTTACCTTGGCATATTACAATAATAAGATATCTATATATATGAAGTATATAAATTGATTTATTCTATTATATTCTATTCAATTTGTTGTTTACGTTGGCATACGAGCCATGTTGCTCAATGAGAAAAAATGACGTTGACCTGTCATATTTATTAATGAATAAGTAGTTTCTCGATATAACGGAAAGATATAATAAAGTATTATAGCAAATAAAAAGACATTAATTATATATATTTATAACCAATATATCACATTATGACTAGGTCATAAAACTCTAAAAAATACATAATTGGCTTTATTAAACAAATTTTTCAAATAGTTTGTTTAATTATTTTTCTTAAAATTATATTTAATTTTATTTTTAAACAATATGTTAAATACAACTTGTTCTGACGATGAATCATACTGGTTGGTTGGAAACGCCTCAACAAATGATTTTTTATGTGATTTTGCCGAAATTATTCTCACAAACAGGTTTATGGATCACAGAAGTCTGAATTCTTTAATATGTTAAACTTTAAAATTTTAAGTGTTTTAGAAGTTTCTCATGGTGTTGAATCTATTTCCACAATCAAAAACATGATTCAAACACTACTTCTTGTTAAACTTCAAAATTTTAGGTGTCTTAGACGTTTTTGATGGTGTTGAATCCATTTCCACCATCAAAAACACGTTTCAAACAATAGCTCTATAAGATTTTTTGAAAAAAATTTACCCGGATTCCAGCCACTTTTAGAGGTCCGGGTAATTCCTCCGCCTCATTATACGACTTACGACTCCTATGTTTAATATATAATATCAATATGTCATATATGTGTTTAAAAAAATTGTTATATTTATAATTTGTAGTTTTTATTTAAATTATATGGATTTTTTAATATATTTTATAGGACTACATTTTTCACCCTTATCTAATAAAAATTGAATTAATGATTTTACATCAAAGAGTATTTTTAAGAAAGCATGAAATCACCTTTTATCCAAAACCTCATAAAACATTAATTATATATATATGAATGATTCCTAAATATTATTTATGCATTTTTGTTAACTATTTAAAATTTATGAAAATTATAAATATTTTATTTTTTAAATACTATGTATTTGTTTTGATTATTTTCCCTAAAATTATAATGAATTTTATTTTTATATTTTTAATTATTTCATTTTTATACGAGGAATATATTATATATGTATTTAAATCAATTATTATATTTACAACTTGTAGTTGTTTGAATCCGCAATATTTAAAAAATAAGAGATACTTAACAATGAAGCAAAATGTTTTCATGAACCTAATCAACATCAAGGATAACCATCCATTGTAATGTTTAACCCGCAATATTTTAAAAGGAAACCGATGGTATTAACCATCAAGCCCACTAAAATTGTATTCTCCGTCAATATTCTAAAAGGAAACTCAAAAATGTTTTTGTTAAGATAATCAATATCAAGGACAACTATCCATGGTAATGTTTAACCCGCAATATTTTAAAACGAAATATATGGTAATAACAATTTAGCTCACTAAAATTGTATTCTCAAAATATTTTTGTAAATATAATCCATAGTAAGGATAACCATCTATGGTAATGTTTATAATAATTATTGAAAAAATAAATTTGTATTTAACCATTTATTTTAGTGGAAATAAATTTGTATTTCATATATCGTGGTTTATTTTTATTCTAGTAGAATTCTAAATAAAACATTGTAATCGCAACATTTTTTTTGGCTTCATATATGAGGACTTGAGCTTTGAATCTCATATTTTACATAATACTTCATTGCAAGGTGATCACCAATTACACTACCCTACTTTGGGGATGAATTCCAGTGATAGAGGCCAGGAAGGAATGTACAGGTTACAGACATAAAATAAAAGGACTCCGGACGGGATATAGGGTCAAGCGATGATTTCTTTCGTGGAAGTGCTCGGCTGGTCAAGCCTGCTTGCACATCCTTGTACTTTCTGGATTTGTCAATTCACAATCAAACTTTATGGAGTCTACTTTTGCTGGAGTTGCCTCTATAGAAGCCTCCTTTGTGGAACCTACAGTCAGACACTGCGGGTGGTCCATCTGCAGGGAACACTAAATGGGCTAAAGAAACCCTGCAAATAGTATCTACCCATAGTTATTGGATCTAAGCAATATGAAGCAATGAGTTAGTCTCTAGTTTATTTATAGAGATCAATCCGTTCTTATTTCCAGTTCACCATAACTTCGAAAAAGAATGAAAAACTCGATTCCAAGAGCATCTAGTAATCTCATATGTGCCCATATGAATAGAACTGATGACTTCTCTAGATCACTAGTCTTCTATTTCCTTTTCGTTTGAAGCCTTGTCATAGATCCAAACCCCAATCTGCAAAAAGATTGCATTGGAGAGGCAACCAAGTACTAGCCAGCATACAACTAGCACACTGGAACACCTATTCAACCAAACATACAAACGTCCAGCTGGCAAGGAACATATTTTCCTTTTCGAGTCTTTGGCACAACATGAGTGGACAATACTACAAAATTGTCACGAGAATGTATCTACGAATGATTCAACGCAAACGAAAGATTTTCTTGCCCTTTATAGGGATGAATTGTTTACCTATGACTATTAAATCTCCCTATAAAAAATTGATCTCCCATCCCCGATTTCCTCCGTAAAAAAGGAGGAAAGAGATGGTCAATGATAGGGCATCCAATACGTTATATCCATGAAACTCATGAGTTGATTTATAATCTGGTGATTGATTTCCTGAGCCAAAAAAAGTAATCTCTCTTGATAAAGTCGGTTGTACAAGTCGACCCAAGTTGCATCTTCTAGGTCAGTTATGATACTAATTTGCTTACCTTGTGCTAGCTTTCAAGGGTACATCAATCCCACATCCTTCCTCAAACTTTAAGTGAATCCCTATTCAAAGCTAATCAAACCCAGTTCTTCTTTTTCAGCGATACAAAGAAGTAGGTTACTAGGTTGTAGTGCCATCCTAAAGTGCTACTAAATAGAAAAATCTTATCAACATCCATAAACGAGAAATCATAAATGAAACTACCAAATCTAATTATCAACCATTTATTTTTTTTGTAAAATTAAAATTCCAAATTTATCAATAAAAAATTACAACCTTCTTGTTTTGCCTGAGTCTACGACTCAAGGACCCAGAACAGTTGCAAAACATTAAACTCTCAACGGTCTAATTTTGATAATTAGAATTATTCAAAAAAAAATGAATAATACTAATCCATAACTAAACGCCTTTTAATAACTCTCAAGTGTCTAATTTTGGTAATTAGAATGCCAAACGCCAGTTAGCTAGCTTGCATAGAAGAGTGGGTGGAAACAATAGGAAAAGGCTTCTCAGCCTCAACGAGTTCTTGAAGTCAATCCAAGTGTTCAACTATTCTTAGTAAGTAAGATGGCCACCATAGGCCCTCCCGCTTAACATATCTTATCTCACCTCATACATGGATATTCCTTATTATACTTAGGAACACTTACAAGAAAATGAACCCATATATAATAAAGGAAACATGGCATTTCAATGCTAATAATATAATTTACGAACATGAAGTTGTTCTTAAATTTTGACTAATTTTTCTCTACACCGTTGGGAAGGTAAAAATTGTTTTTTTTTCCAAAAGTGAGAATAGAGTTTTCAATGCGTAGATTCCACGTGTAAATATTTCAATCAAAAATTTAAAATTTATAAAATGATAACCATTTGTTTTATTATTAATTGTTTTTTAGTTTTATATTTTAATAGGAAAATACAGATTTTAAAATTTATAAAATGATAACCATTTGTTTTATTATTAATTGTTTTTTAGTTTTATATTTTAATAGGAAAATACAATTCATCACTGATATATAGTTTTAAGGGATAGTTTAGTTGATTGAGTTCTTATTGCTAAATACTTTGTTTATTGGGAGGTTACTAGGTCAAATCTCCTCAAAGCCTTTAGGGTTAGAACGTGCTAATTTGGCCAACAAATAGATCCCTTGGGATTGATCTACTTGGATTTTCTACTTGATGTAGTAGTCACTCAATGAACCACCCTTAAAAAAACTCATTACTCATACATAAAAATAATAAATATAAGACGCATAACTATTAGATTCTATAAATTTGTATATAAATGAAGAAATTTCAAAATGCTCTCATATTTTTATTTAGATATGAATGGTATAAAACAATTTAATTTTGAAATTTTTGAATGCCTAATAAATTTCAAAAATTTTCATACATTTGAAAATATTAAACTTATTAAAATTTGGAATATATTAAATTCAAAGATTTTATTATATTATTTCAAATAATTAAAAATATTTTTTATATCATTAAAAAAATCCTTTTCGGTATGTCAATAATTATATAAATCTTTGTAATAATATAATTTTTTCTCTAATAATTTTTTTTAGAATCTTAAATATTTTTTGTTAAGCTAGAATGTGTTATATCACTAAAAATTTATAGAATGTACAAACATGATGATACATTTACGAACTTTGTCTAGAATGGTTATGTTTAAGAAATAAAATTGTTTGAGCCAAATTTAACATTATTCCTAAGTTATGGGAGGACTGTTTGCCCAAAGATGGGAAACTAGACGGTCTCCTTGCTTATCTTATAGCAAAAATTATAATGTTTAAAATAGAGTAAATTAGCAAAAAGATCATAAGAGATTGCATAATGCTTTATTGAATCTTGGATGTGTTCCTTTCCATGTCGATGGCTAACGATAAGCTACGTCATCCTAGCCCTCTGGTAGCTAGTCAGGATTTTCCCATTCAATAATCGCTCTGCCCTAGCAAGTATCCTCAACCTAAGGAGGAGTATCTTTGCTCAGCTTCTCGACAATAGCAACCAAGTTGCAGGAAGATCACTCTTTTCCATCACTATGCGAAGGATCTGGATCATCAAAATCCTTCTCCACCTAAGTTTTTCGCTTCAGTGTTCCATGCCTGGGAGATTTTTCATCATGGGGAGATCGGTTGGGGGAACTCGGGGAGTTAGGACGATCTGAAGAGTTGGAAACCGCTGGAGACATAGGGGAGGAAGGAATTGAATACCAAGCGCCCTAACCATGAATCTCAAAGCAAATCTTGCGTGGCCCAAGTGGAAGTACAAGTTGGTAATGCAGTGCTTCGTAACCTTCATAATGTCCTCCTGATATTTGAGATGCCCACTAACCAGATACGAGAAGCTTGTTTCCTGTCACCCGTGTTTCTCATTTATTTTATCTCCATCTCTATAACCATATGTCTGACACATAGAGGGGATACTCATCATATCCTTCTACCCTAGTGTTAGAATTTTTAGCAAGAAATGCTCAATTTGACTTTTGCCTTAGTCAAATTGAGTAATTTGATTTTCCAGATCAACATGATGACTTGATGGCAGTTAGCTAGAGTGACATGGCCTTGTCTACTAGTTAACTCAGTAAATTCGAGTTATAGGCTAGAAGTAGAGTTGCACATGTAGTGATTGCTAAAATCTAGCAATCTAATTCACTTATTTTCAGTTGAACTCAGTTAACTGAGCTCAAGTCATTAGTTGAGTTAGTTGAGTAGTAGAATTGTTGTTAACTCAATGATCAGTTAGTTAAACTAGTCAATGAACTAAAAATAGCTCAGACATGCATGGAATTCAAATTTCCTAGTCAAAATGGAGGAAAAGGCACATTATAATTGTCAATTGTATACTAGTTGAGGGTACAGGCTTGGCATTGATGTATGTGATCAATTCCTTGGGATTTGTCCAAGGAAATGGGGAATTCCTCTATTATTTAAGAGCCTAATTAATCTTGAATTGCGCAAGGAAATAGGAGGAATCTAGGGCCTTGAATTGGCAAAGTGTTGGCCAGAGCATCATTGTCAGCAGGAGAACAAGTTTACAATGCAGGGTGTGCTTCAAGGTAGAAGCAAGCCATTGTAATGGTTTCTCATTCTCATCTAATTAATGAAAAGCAACGAAAGGGGTTTTTCCCAATTGGGTTCCCCTGTTAAATCATTGTGCTCGTGTGGTTTTTATGGTTGCATGTCATTGCATGTGTTTCTAAATTGTGATTTCCATTCCACATAATAGCAAAGGAAATTCGTAATCTCTTGTTTTCAGTTCAAATTCATCATTAGTAGCAAATTTGTATTAATTTATACATGGTATCAGAGCATAAATCACTTTTGAAACCAATCAATAGATCTTCTCCTTCAGAGGTTTCGATTTGCAGATTCAATGAAGCAGTGTTTCTTCCATGCGGGAAAATGTCTTTCAACAGATTGAGATTAGAGTATCCCCTGGAGGGAACCTTGAATTTCATAGCTTGGAAGGATAAGATGGAAGTTGTACTCGATGATAATGGAGTGTTAGAGTACACCAAAACTGACATTCCAAAACTAACAATATTGAATGCACATTAGTTAGCTTGGTGGAAGAAGGATACTGCAAAGGCTAGGAGGATCATCCTAGAGGGTATGAGAGAACACATAGTCTTGAATTTACATGGCAAGGAGACTCCCTTTCCTATGTGGAAGACCCTCACTAGGTTATTTGAAATTGACAATGATTCTAGGAAATTAGCATTGAGGAACAAGCTCATAAACATCCACATGCAGAAAAATGAAACCATTCCGCATTACCTCTCTAGATTCACTCAATGTCAAGATGAGCTTGGAGGAGTTGGAGAAAATATACCACCTTCAAAGCTAGTAAGCCTGACTCTCCTTGGCCTTCCAAAAACTTGGCACATCTACTAGGACTCTGTAAATGGAAGCGATAAATTACCAAATTAGGAGAGAATTTGGTCTGATTTAATACAAGAAGAAATTTAGAGGAACACGACAAATGGAGTAACATCCAAATCTGAGGAGGAAGATAATTTTTCCTTGGTTGGAAAGGGCAAGAAGGCCCAAAGCAAGCCAGAGTCCAACTAGAAAAATGACAAGAATAATGACCTAAGCAAGATAAAATGTTTTCACTACCATGAATATTGAAATTATGCAACAGAGTGTCCGCATAAGAAGTCTAACAAGAAGCCTTCAAGAAGAGCAAGAGGTGAAGCACTTGCCTCACAATTCGAGTTAGACTTCACCTTATTTTTATGCATGGCCAAAACCCTAATGAAGAGTATGTGGTACCTAGATTCAGGTGCCCCTTTTCATATGGAAAGATGCAAAAAACTCTTCAGTAGCCTAGAGGAGAAGGGTCTCTAGATGCACATAGAACTTGGGGATGATGGGCAGCATAGTACCAAAGGAATTGGGTTCCCATCTTCACATAAAAGATGTTATGTATGTACCATGGCTGAAGAATAACTTCATTTATGTAGATGTATTGGAGAATAGAGGCTATGATGTTGTTTTTAGTAAGGGGAAATCCTTTCTAAGACATGTAGCTACTAGGTAGGTGAAATAGATTGGAGTTCGTGTGAAGAACCTATACAAAATTAAGGTGGAACCTTGCACTGCATTGAGTAGAAAGGAATAAAAAGTGTAGAGTCAAGATGTTGAAGAACTCTGACATAGGTGCATGGGACACTTACACCATGGGGCCTTAAAAATCATGCAACAGATTACCACCAGTCTCTCGAAATGCACCCTTCACCAGCATGATTTCTGCAAGGGATGCACATTGGGGAAATATGTTGAATCCACCTTCTAGGGCTGAGATAGCAGAGCTGGATAAATCTTGGATCAAGTCCACTATGATGTATGTGGACCATTTTATATAGCCCCTACAACAAAACATGTGTTATGTGATTTTTGTTGATGAATTTTCTAGAAAATGTTGGATCTTCCTCATGCGGAAGAAGGATGAAGTTTTCTAAAAAATTGTTGAATTCAAAGTATTGGTTGAAAATGATACTGGTTAGAAATTGAATTCCCTGAGAAGTGACAATGGAGGAAAATTCTTTTCTAACACCTTCAAGGATTTTTGTGCCAAAGAGGGTATTAGAAGAGAATGATAGAACCCCATAACCAATAGCAAAATGGGGTGGTTGAAAGGAAGAATATACACATAGTGGGAGTAGCAAGAGACATGTCACAAGGGTTTCCATTACATCTAAGGGAAGAAGCATGCAACACCACAATTTATTTGAAAAATAGGAGCCCTCATAGAATACTTGACATGATCACACCTGAAGAAGCTTTCTCTGGCAGGAAGCCAAATGTATCTCAATTTTGGATTTTTGGAGCTATTGTGTATTGTCATGTCTCCAAGGATGTAGGAATATACAGGGTAAGTTCCTCAGATAGAACACCAAAAGGACACCGCTCACAAACAGATCACAGATCAATACACCAGTATTTTGACATGGTTAAAACCCTCAGAGAGGGAAACAATCCACGGCCTGTGCCAACGTGGCTACTACAGGCAATTTATTAATAAAAGAATGAAAATTTACATAAGCTTCTCTCATGCACGGTGAACCTACAAATGACCCTCCATGCGCTTTAAATAGAATTCATGGACCAATCGGGTGTCAAGCCACGGATCAAGTGTCGGTAATACCGAGGAGAGAATGAACCGTCGGATCACTACATACGTGACCGTCAGATTGTAAGTTACAAATGTACATCGGTAAAGAAACACACTTTACCTAACTCTATACTAGTCTATGTTATACTAACTATTCCTACATGTCGGAATAT
>APFE030029446.1:100440-114569 GCA_000404065.3 Pinus taeda
TATTTCGACGTGGTTAAAACCCTCAGAGAGGGAAATAATCCACGGCCTGCGCCAACGTGGCTACTACAGGCAATTTATTAATAAAAGAATGAAAATTTACATAAGCTTCTCTCATGCACGGTGAACCTACAAACGACCCTCCATGCGCTTTAAATAGAATTCATGGACCAATCGGGTGTTAAGCCACGGATCAAGTGTCGGTAATACCGAGGAGAGAATGAACCGTCGGATCACTACATATCGTGGCCATCGGATTGTAAGTTACAAATGTACATGTTAAAGAAACACACTTTACCTAACTCTATACTAGACCAAGTTATACTTAACTATTCCTATGTGTCGAAATATCCTAACAAAGGATAGGAAGAAACTTGAGCCTACAATTGAGATGAGAGTCTTTGTAGGATACAAAAATACACCACATAATTACCAAGTGTATTTCCCTCACTCAAGGTGATAGTTGTGAGAATAGATGTCAAATTTGATGAGGAGAAGGCTATGAGATCCTCTCTAGAGAGAGAGCTAAGTAACCCACTAGAGGACAAGCTTCTAGCTCCTAAGGAGGAGACTCAAACAAAGCTTCAAGATTTTGTGGAGCAACCACAAATGGAGGAGTAGACAAGAGGCTGAGTGGAGGCACCCACTCAACCACAATATTCTAGAGAGGGGAGGAATAGAAGCAGAGAAGCTAACAGGTTGGTGCAAGATGCACATGAGCTTGTGGGAGCTCCATCTCAACATAGGAAGAGGAGTTCACCAGACAAGTACATTGGGTATATGGCTCTCATGATAGAACTCATTGAGTCAGGTCCTCCTTCATTTGAGGAAGCAATTTCTCAACTAGTGTGGGTTGATGCCATGGTGGAGTATGACTCCATTATGAAGAACAATATATGGGAGGTGGTGTCGAGACCAGAGAACAACTCAGTGGTTGGTTCCAAATGGATCTACAAAGTGAAGCATGCGTCTAATGGGAGCATCAAGAAGTACATGGCCAGATTTGTGGCCAAAGGATTTTCCCAGGTAGAGGGAGTGAACTATGAGGAAACATTTTCCCTAGTGGCAAGATATTCCTTAATCAAATCCATTCTAGCATTAGCTATGCAGATGGGGTGGAATATCCACCAGATTGATGTAAATACCTCCTTCCTCAATGGTGTTGTTGAGGAAGAGATTTACATAAAGAATCCATAGGGATTTGAGACATATGACAGGGAGACACATTTGTGTAGGCTCACAAGAGCCCTGTATGGTATCAAGCAGGTGCCCCAAGAATAGTACACTCAGATAGACACATATCTCAATGGATTGTGCTTCACCAAAAGTGAAGTAGATGCTAATATCTATCACATTGTGGTAGATGGAAAGTTTCTTATCTTGGCATTATATGTTAATGACTTGATACTTACAAGGGATGAGCAGTTGATCCACTCTTGCAAGGAGGACCTTACAAGAGAATTCGAGATGAAAGACATGGACTTGATGCATTACTTCCTTGGGCTGGAAGTATGGCAAGGTGATGGTGAGATGTTTGTGATTCAAGGGAAGTATTCCTCTGAAATACTTCAGAGATTTCACATGGAGAACTGCAAGCCTATAGACAAACCTCTAGCTACAAACCGAAGGAAGCAGATTTCTTCTTCAGGAGAGGCAGTAGATGTGACCGTCTACAAACAACTTGTGGGATTCAATTGTAGAATTGAGGCTTCTGTGTTCCATATCAAATTTATGAGAGATTCTTCAGTGTAAATCACATAAAATTTCATTTGTCGACGGGTTTTGAACCAACTAGTGTGGTTCATCATCAGGACAAGTTGAAGAAACAGATCCAGCTTAGCATGTTAAATAGTCTGAGCAAAGTCTCCAACGGCTAAATTTGATTAACAGCTAATTTTTTACTTTAGGACCAAGGTCAAATTTTTATTTATTAATTTAATATTATTTTTATTATTATTATTATTATTATTATTTATTTTTTTTAATGGAAATTAGTTAAATTAAGTAAAAATATATAAATAATAATATTAAATATTAATATATGAAAAATTAAATAATAATAATAATAATATTATATTATACTTAATATAATATTATTATTTATATATTTTACCTAATTAAATAATTTCCATTAAAAATAAATAATAATAATAAAAATAAAAATAATATTAAATTAATAAATAAAAATTTGACCTTGGTCCTAAAGTCAAAAATTAGTTGTTAATCAAATTTAGTCGTTGGAGACTCTGCTCAGACTATTTAACATGCTAAGCTGGATCTGTTTCTTTAACTTGTCCTGACGATGAACCACACTAGTTGGTTCGAAACGCGTCGACAAATGAAATTTTATGTGATTTATGCTGAAGAATCTCTCATAATCTTGTGGGATCTTTGATGTATCTGGTGAACACAAGGCTTGACATATGTTATGCAGTTAATTAGTTGAGTTAAGCCATGGTGAAGCTTACCAAATTGTATTGTAAGGAAACAAAGCATATGTTGAGATACCTCAAAGGCACAACTGAGTATGGGTTGTGGTATAGGAGGACAAAGGGAGTGAAGCTCCAAGACTTCATTGATGCAGATTCAGCAGGGAGTTTATCAAACAGGAAAAGTACTTCATGTGCTATCTTTAGTGTTGGGTTTGTAGCTATTTCCTAGTATGGTAGGTAACAGAGGTCTGTGGCACTCATCTCAGGAGAGGTTGAATACATGGTTGCAAGTCAAGCAGCATGTGAGGTCATATGGATGAGGAAAATACTTATGGGCATTTTCAGTTGGAAAATGGATCTGACAGTGATTTATTATGATAATCATAGTTGTATTAAACTCTCCGAGAATCCAATATTTCATAACAAGACCAAGAACATTGATATAAGGTGCCATCACTTGTTGGGATTGTGTGCTGAAGAGAGTTATGATGCTACAATACATTCCAATTGAGGAGTGGGATGTAGATATCTTAACAAAGGCATTGTTAAGAGGCAAATTCGAATTCCATAGGTGCATGATAGGGGTAGTGTAAAATCCCTTTCTTTCTAAGAGGGGGTGTTAGAAATTGTAGCAAAGAAGGCTCAATTTGACTTTTTCCTTAGTAAAATTGAGTAATTTGATTTTCCACATCAGCAGGATGACTTGGATGGCAGTTAGCTAGAGTGACATGGCCTTGTCTACTAGTTAACTCACTAAATTCAAGTTATAGGCTAGAAATAGAGTTTTGCATGTAGTGATTGCTAAATTTTAGCAATATAGTTTAGTTATTTTTAGTTGAACTCAGTTAATTGAGCTCAAGTCATTAGTTGAGTCAGTTGAAGGTTAGTGGAGTAGTAAAATTGTTGTTAACTCAGTGATCTCTTAGGTAAACTACTCAATCAACTAAAAATATCCCAAACATGCATGGAATTTGAATTTGCTAGTTGGAGTCAAGGAAAAAGCACATTGTAATTGTCAATTGTATACCAGTTGAGTGCACAAGCTTGACATTGGTGCAGGCGATAAATTCATTGGGATTTGCACAAGGAAATAGGGAATTCCCTATTATTTAGGCACATAATTCTCATTAATTACGTAAGGAAATAGGAGGAAGTTGGGGCCTTGAATTGCTAAGTGTTGGCCAGAGTAGGACAATTTGGAGGATAAAATGTTTACAGTGCAGGATTTGCTTCAGGATTGAAACAAGATATTGTAATAGTTTCTTATTCTCATCTGATTAATGAAAAGTAGCAGAGAGTTTTTTTAGAGTTGGGTTCCTTTGTAAAATCGTCGCGTTCTTGTGGTTTTGATGGCTACATGTCATTGCTTGTGTTTCTAAACTGTTATTTCCATTCCACCGAATATTAGAGGAAATTTGTAATCTCTTGTTTTGAGTTCGAATTCATCAATAGTAGAAAAATTCTATTAATTTCTACACCTAAGGCCATGACATGATGTCTAAGGGGGGTGACATCTTCCTTTTCCCCTCCCCGAGGTTGTCCCCCCTCTCAAGCCATTGCAATCAAACAAAAAATTCCAACACAATTGTTATGCAACCTCTCAATTTTCCTGGTCTTGTGAATACCTCAAAGAACGAGCTCTAGCTGAATTAACCTCTGATTCACCTCCCAAATCATAATTGAATGCTAATGAGATCTCTTCTGGACATCCCATTTAGAGTAGGGTAAGTGGTGAGTGTAGTTGGTGGGAAGAATGCATTGCCTTGCCTTCGCCATTAATGCTTTGGGGAGATTAGACATGGTGTTATTAAGTGATGGCTATCTCAAGCACCCAAATCCACGGTTAGAATCTTAAATATTAAATACATTGTTTTAAAATATTTACTTATAGTATTTAATATTGAGACACTATATGTTTTTCACGACTCTATTGTAATGTTGATATAAAATATTTATAATAATAAAATTTAGTTTAAAAACTATGTTCCACCAAGACTCCAGGATGTGGGTGCAAGGAGAGACATATACGGACATGTAGGAGTACTCTCAAATTTAGGGAAATTTAGAAAAACAGGGACATCGTGTGTGTGTGTGTGATATATATATATAAATATATATATATATATATATATATATATATATATAATTGAAACTTGTTTGTTTATGATTAGTAATTTTTAAGTAAAAAGCTAGTGTTTATGAGACTTGCTTTAGTCATAAGCCAGTAAATAAGATATAAAATCAATAAAAGCAAATTCCATCACGAAAAATTAAATTCTTAGCCAGTAAAGAAAATATAAAATCAATAAAAACAAATCCCATCACCAAATCACCAAATCAATTCTTAAAAGCAAATCCATCACCAAATCAAGTCTTTAAAATTCTAGCATTCGGAACAGAAAAATAAAACGATCTCTTCCTATCCATGAGGGATTGTCTATGCGTTGAACTTATTCAAAGAAAGTGAAATTCAACCTCAAACCTATCGATTGCACATCTCTTAAAGTCCTTGTACTGAACGTGAGTCCCATCTTGTTGCTGGTGCCTTGATCTAGGATTGAATATAGGCTCAGGAACATTGTGAGGTGGGATTGATCTTTCTAAGACTCTCCCTTCTCAAATAGAAGCAAAAATTTATCATACATAATTAATCATACATAATTAAATAATATTGTCTCAAGAGTTAGTTGAGTTAATTTTATTAGTAGAGTTTTTATAATTAAAGCACTTTTACTAATATAAATATGTATTTAATCACTTTAGTCACAGTGTTCAGACCCTCCATTTTAATCATGTAATTATATTAATAATAAAATCACATGCAATTCATCCTTACTAAAAGGATAAATTAAAAGCCTTACTATCTATGATCATGGTTTAGAATAGACATTATAGGAAGAAATCGAAGAATATATATATAAATATATATTATATTATATATATATAAATAAAAGTAGATATAATAGATAAATAAATAAAAGTGATAGTTACATATATGTATATTTATTTAAGTTTTTTTCTTTCGACATAAAATTAATTTTAATTTTAAGTTATTGAAGTATATTTCCATAAGGTTTGGTGAATCAGAACCAGGCTGCTGAAGGATCTTTCAACACCCTCTTTTAAAAAAAAATTACAGGATTCAATGCAAGCATTCCCCTCAGTGAAATGGATAAACCCTAATTCATTAAAAACAAGGAGAGTGGCAAAGTAGCAAGTCCTGACCGAAGCTAATACATTTCCAAAATAAATGTGTGAAACAATCTTGTCTATGAAAAATTAAACATGTAAAACAATCTTGTTGTGGGGTCGTTAATATGCCATGATTATTGTCACTTGTGAACGTTTATTCCACCCATTTCTACCATTCTTCATCATGTCATTTATTATAATTTATCATTTAAATCCATTTTATAAATGATTTATACTCTCATGGATGAATATTATTTATTCTCCTTTATTTCTAATAAATTGATGATTATGCATTATTTTACCAATGATAGTTCTAATAAGTTGGTTATAACCTTATTTACCATTTTTAGCCTCCAAAGTAACTTCTAGATTGAAGATTTGATTTTTAAATCAGCCAACTCAGAAATTCGCTGGTTTAAGGAGTGACAGTTTTGCGGTTAAGATTCTGAGCAAATGAAGACGAATTTGGAAAATCCGGAACATGGGTTTTGTCCAGAACGGGCCCAATTATCTTCATAAAGAACAGTTTGCCCAAATTCGGCCTGTACAGGGAGACACGCAGGGTTCTTTGAGCACGATTTTCGGAGATTTGTTGTTGCGGCCGCCCTCCAAATCTTAGCTGCAAAGCCAAATACGCCTTGTTCTTGTTGATCAAATGGTTGGAATCAATCCAATTTTGTAAAACAAATCATGATTTTAATTATCTATGCTCTGATCTTTCTCTATTTAATGAAACCAAAGATCAGAGGATGGGGGGGATTGTTATTTGTAATTCTACAGTTTCAGAATAAACGTTGATCGTTGAGGCTCATTGAGACCTGATTTTGTATACTTTTGTGGATGCGACTAATATAAAAGACTTGGTGTTCTTTTCGTCTCTGCTTTTGGAGTAATCTAAGGCGGTGTACCATCGGCAGCTAAGGGCCCGGCTCCGAAGGACACTTGCCTTTGTATCATTATATGGTAATCTGCGTATGGATTGTTTATCTTTATTACGTAGCAATCTGATACATTCTTTATATGATACGCTATGTTCTGTTATGATTAATGAATGAATGATTTCTCCATGTAAGAACTCTGCACTATATAATTGAAATCACACGGGGTCGAATTGTATCTTTATTCAGCCATTTCTGTAACAGAGTGCTGGTATGAATATTTGTGGGATTTGACAGTAGCATCATTATGTTTAGTAACATAGTTATATCATCCAATATTCTCAGATTGCTATATTAGTGTGTTGCGTATATATGATTGACGTTCCTGTTTTATAATGAACTGCTGTTCCATAATTCATTTGTGAATATCGTCTCATAAAGTAAAGTTCATTGAAATCGCTTTTGAAGATTGTTATTTTATTGCCGAATGTGAGTAAGTTGGTTTTAACTCGCGAGATGTAGTTCTTCTAATTGTTGTTTCATTTACTGCTGTCCATTTCATTTCATGCTACTTTTTGTCATTTCCTTTTACTTGTATTTATTGCTTTGGTGTGAGAGAAGGTCCAAGGCTGTCGTGAGCCTCAGCAAATGCTACCACGCTCCCTGATCCATGGTCCATGCTCTAATTCCTTTTGCATCAATTTCTAGAGGAATGAGTTATTGCTACTATATCCTCGATTGATGGTTGTTTGAATGAATGATTTAGTTTAAGACATTTCAGTTCCTTGCTATTTCAATTAGATTTCTTTTTCAAGCATTCATTTACTTTTGGGTTTTAAGCACTATACTGCAAAACATTGCTCTTAAGTAAATAGCCGCCTCAGACAGAGTACACTCTTGAAATAAAAAGTCGTCCCTGGGTTGACAATTAATGTCAGGTAATTAGGAGTTACAAAGACACCTTTTTATCGCTCCACACTTGTCTATGAAAAATTGTTTCCACGTGCTTATAATTTAGCAAAGACAAACCACATGCTTATAATTTAGCAAAAGCAAACTTGAGGAATAGGCCCAAAATTCCACTTCACTCTGGATTATGCTAATACATTTCCCAAAATAATATTTAAGGCATCCATGTGGACATGGAAAATTATGCTTCTAGAATCTGGAACCTAGATATGAATGTATTTAACATGTGAATTTGTTTATCTCTGTTGAACAATGATTTGCACTATCAAGACTATTTGTTAGAGACTACCTCAGAGTAGTGTAATAAAGAATAGCAATATCTTAACCAGTTAGTAATTTACACTCTGTAAAGAATATAGTGGAATGGAAAATATTACTTAGACAACCCTTCCATCTGTTCTCTTGCATGGCTATGTTAGATATTGAAAAATAATGTATAGGAGTTGGTGCCAAAGAGGGATAGTGCAGTGGCATTCCAAGGCATCCAGGTGGAAATTTAGTTAAAGATGTTATTGACATCTATTTGTTATATTGTGATAGTCAAAGTGCCATTGACTTGGTGAAAAACCCAGCTTTTCATTCAAAAACCAAGCACATTGACTTAAGGTACCATTGGATCCGGCATGTGTTGGAGAAAGAACAGTTATCCTTGGAAAAGATCCATACATATAGGAACCTTGCTGATATGCTCACTAAGATTCTACCACGAAATAAACATGAGTTATGTAGAGGCATGGTAGGACTCAGTGTGACTTGATGACTCTTATTTAGCTTCAAGTGGGAGAATGTTAAGTGTGAAGCCAAATTCACGCAGTATTCTAGATCCTTCTAGATTAGAATTTTTCTAGATCTCCAGGATTCTAGATCCTCCTACACCGCCAGTGGTTTCTAGACCATTCCAGATCTCCATCTGAATCACACACAGGATTCTAGATCCTTCTTCTGCCTCTATAAATTTGTAATTTCTCTAGCCAAGCAAAGCAAGCCAAGGCCCAAGCCTGTTATGTAATGCAAAGTGATTTCTGTTCTCCAGTGATTGTTTTATCTATTCGTTGTTTCTGACTAAGTAATCTTGTTGTTTCTCCATTTGTGTTTCTCTGTGAATTATTCTCTGCTATTACCGTCTAAGTCTCTTAG
This sequence comes from Pinus taeda, assembly GCA_000404065.3. NCBI lineage: Eukaryota > Viridiplantae > Streptophyta > Pinopsida > Pinales > Pinaceae > Pinus > Pinus taeda. The sequence continues at coordinate 109,046 of APFE030029446.1, forward strand.
TATAAATCCGCTATGTGTTATGTATGCTCTGAAATAACAACTGGTATCAGAGCTAGGGTCGAATATACACCGTGCAAGCCGCTTAGTGCCATCGCCTTGCTCAGGCAGCATTCGTTAAAACGTTGGTTGTTTCCTGTGGAGCTGTTGAAGGATCTGCCCAGGAAATAGCTGAGGAACGCTGGAACTAAAAGACAGTTGCTGCAAGAAAAACAAGGTCGTGAACCTATGTTGAAACGTGTTGCTGGAGTTTGAAAAGTGGAGATCCGTGGAGATTGGAGTTTAAACGTGGTGTTCGAAAGTTTTTTTGACATCAAGCTTGCACGTATACGTCAAGTTTTTTTCTCAAACCAACATATGTATGTGTGAAATGTGAAAATGTTAAAACACTATATATGTTTTTATATTTATTATGAAACATATATAATTATATGCTGGAATTTTGAAAAGTATATTTTAAAAAGGAGCAGGAATTTTGAAAAGGGTATTTTAAAAGGAGGAAGGTCATTATTACTAAATTTTAAAGAGTAATAATTAAAGTTTTATTTTTAAGTGGAGTTTTTGTGTTTTGGGGCGTGAATTTGATTGAAAATAGAGACAACACTTACATATATGGAGAAATTGAGTGGGCCTAATTTTGCCCTATGGAAATCACAGATAGAGGATATATTGATTTTAAAGGATCAATACTTGCCGATTGAGGGCACAACAAAGAAACCCTCATCGATGAGAAATGAAGAGTGTAATAAGCTAGATAGAAAGGTGATTGGAATAATCTGCCAATATTTAGCAAAGAATGTTTATTTCAATGTGTCCGGAGAAAAGACGACTGAAAGATTATGGAAGAAGCTCCATGATCTATATGAGAAGAACACAACATCAAACAAAGTGTTCTTGATGAAGAAGCTTTATAATCTCAAAATGAATGAGGGTGCTTCAGTTGCTTAGCACTTGAATGCATTTAATATTATTACTAATCAGCTTGTCTCTGTTAAAATCATTTTAGATGATGAAATTAGAGCTATTTTGCTAATGTGTTCTATGCCAAACAGCTGGGAAAATTTAATTGTAGCTATAAGAACTTCAACAACTACAGGGACCTTGAAGTTTGATGATGTCAGTAGCATTTTAATGAATGAGGAGTTGCAACGCAAGCCAATTGTCGAAAACCAGGGAGGAGAGGCTCTAGCTCTAGCTGATTGTGGTAGGAGAATGGATCGAGGTCGGCAAGGGTGGTCAAGATCGAGAGGCCGATCAAAATCAAGGAGAGGAAGGATCATCTGCTTTCATTGTGGCAAACCCGGGCACATGAAGAAAGAATGTCGATTCTAGAAGAAAGGACAAAAGGATCAGAGACCGTCTAGTACAAATCACAAGTCATCCAGCACAAATGAAGGTGAGACTACTGCTATAGCCATAGATGGTGATGTGTTGTTTACTGTTTTAGTAGAGGATGCATGTGTATATACATCTAGCAGTAGCTTTGATTGGATCCTTGACTCTGGGGCATCTCACCATGTAACCCCATGCAAAGACAGTTTTGTTTCATATAATCCCGGTGATTATGGTAGAGTGCATTTGGGGAATAATCATTTTTGCAGTATTATTGGAGTAGGAGATGTCCAGATCAAGATGAAAGATGGACAAGATATATTGTTGAAACAGGTTAGACATGTACCAGAAATGCGCATGAGTTTAATCCCTATGGGACGACTGGATGATGAAGGCTATTCGACAAGCTTTGGAAAAGGAGGCTGGAAAATTAGCAAAGGTGCAATGGTCATGGCCAAAGGACCCAAGACAGGAACACTATACACATTGAAGAGACTGATAGGAAAACCAGATTTGGCTGTCGTCACAAAAGAAGGAAATTCAGCAGATCTGTAGCATAAGAGTTTGGGTCACTTGACCGAGAAGGGCTTAAAAATCCTTGTTGGTAAAAATTTATTACTAGGTTTAAAATCCTACAATCTTGATCTTTGTGAGCATTGTATATATGGTAGACAAAGAAGGGTTTCATTCCTTAGAGGTGGGCATGATAGAAAGAAAAATGTGTTAGAATTGGTACACTCAGATGTGTTTGGGCCTATTAACATCAAATCATTAGGAGGAGCATCATATTTTGTGACATTTATAGATGATGCATCGAGGAAGGTTTGGGCATATCCTATGAAAAATAAAAATGAAGTGTTTGGAATATTTCAAAAATTCCATGTTGTTGTTGAAAGAGAGACTAACAAATTACCGAAGTGTTTAAGAACAAATAATGGTGGAGAATATTGCACAAATGCATTGAAGGAATCTTGTAACAGGTTTGGCATAAACCATGAGAAGACTGTGCCTGGTACTCCTCAACAAAATGGTGTCACAAAAAGGATGAATCACACCATTATGGAAAAGTTGCGAAGTATGTTATCCAATTCCAGTTTGGAGAAGAATTTTTGGGCTGAAGTAGTCAGGACCGCTTGCTACCTCATAAATAGATCTCCAACTACAACCTTGGATGGCGATATCCCTGAAGAAGTTTGCACTGGTAAGAATTTGAATTATTCTCACTTGAAAATCTCTGGATGTGAAGCATTCGTACATATTCCCAAAGAAAATAGAACTAAGCTAGATGATAAATCTATGAAATGCATTTTTTTGGGATATGCGGATGAAGATCTTGGTTATCGTCTATGGAATCCAGTCAAACCTAAAATTATTTGAAGCAAGGATGTTATATTTAATGAGTCATAAATGTTCAAGAGGATTGTAGGTGAGTTGGAGGTTAAGAAGGTTATTGACAGGTTTGAAGAGCAATAGGAAAACATACCACCAATACAAGAAAATGAACAGCAAATTCAGGAGCATGAAGAACAACAAGTGGAAAATAATGAACAACAAGAAGAAAGAATCTTGCAGGAACCTTTACAAGAGATTCAACCTGATAATGCACCACCATAGTTGGTTCGCAGATCTTCTAGGACTCATATGCCTTCACAAAGGTATCCTCCTTCAAACTATATTTTGTTGACTGATGAAGGTGAACCTAATTGTTTTCAAGAAGCTTGTAAAGTTGAGCACAGTGAAGAATGGAAGAAGAAATGAACTCTTTGCAGGAAAATAAAACTTGGGAGTTGGTAAACCTCCCAAAAGGTAGAAAGGCTCTACAAAACAAATGGGTGTACAGGATTAAGCATGAAGGTGATGAAAAGAATGAGAGGTATAAAGCAAGGCTGGTGGTGAAAGGTTTTGCCCAAAAAAAAGGTATTAAGTTCACTGAAATTTTCTCACCTGTTGTTAAAATGTCATCGATTCCATTAGAGTCATTCTTGGTCTAGTTGTTGCTTTAGACCTAAAATGTGAACAGTTAGATGTAAAAATTGCTTTCCTTCATGGTGAATTGGAGGAAGAAATTTATATGGAGCAGCCAGAAGGCTTCATAGAAAAAGGCAAAGAAGGCCTTGTTTGTAGGTTGAAGAAGAGTCTTTATGGGTTGAAACAAGCACCTCGACAATGGTACAAGAAATTTGATTCATTTATGTTGGAACATGGTTTTCAGAGGTTGGAAGCTGACTATTGTGTACTATATCAAGAGGCATGATCAAGGAAAGTATATCATATTATTGTTATATGTGGATGACATGTTGATTGTTGGGCATGATAAGAATAAGATCAATAGGTTGAAGAAAGATTTGGGTAGCAAATTTGCAATGAAAGATTTGGGACCAGCACAACAGATATTGGGCATGCGGATTATGCGTGACAGGAAAAACAAAAGGTTGTGGCTGTCACAAGAAAAATATATCAAGAAGGTGCTTGACAGGTTTAATATGAAGGATGCCAAGCCAGTTGGTACACCACTTGCAACCCACTTCAAGCTGAGTACTGAATTATGTCATAGTGATGATAAGGAGAAAGAAGATATGAGCAAGATTCCTTATGCTTCAGCAGTTGGCAGCTTAATGTATGCCATGGTATGCACACGACCAAACATTGCATATTCAGTGGAAGTAGTGAGCAGGTTTCTTACCAATCCAGGCAAACAACATTGGCAAGCAGTAAAATGGATTTTAAGGTATCTCAAGGGTACTAGTTATTATTGTTTATGTTTTGGTCATGATGAGACTGTGCTTAAAGGATTTACAGATGCAGATATGGTTGGAGATATGGATACCAGAAAGTCCACTAGAGGTTATTTGTATACATTTGCAGGTGCAATAGTATCTTGGGTGTCAAGGCTACAAAGAATAGTAGCCCTCTCTACAATAGAAGCAGAGTACATAGCTGCAATAGAAGCTTGTAAAGAGATGTTGTGGATGTAGCAATTCCTAGGAGAGATAGGAATAAAGCAGGACAAGTATGTGTTATATTGTGATAGTCAGAGTGTCATTCACTTGGCGAAAAACCCAACATTTCATTCAAAAAACAAGCACATTGACTTAAGGTACCACTGGATCCGGCATGTGTTGGAGAAAAAATAGTTATCCTTGGAAAAGATCCATACATATAGGAACCCTGCTGATATGCTCACTAAGATTCTACCACGAAATAAACATGAGTTATGTAGAGGCATGGTAGGACTCGGTGTGACTTAATGACTCTTATTTGACTTCAAGTGGGAGAATGTTAAGTGTGAAGCCAAATTCACGCAGTATTCTAGATCCTTCTAGATTAGATTTTTCTAGATCTCCAGGATTCTAGATGCTCCTATACCGCCAGTGGTTTTTAGCTCATTCCAGATCTCCATCTGAATCACACACAGGATTCTAGATCCTTCTTCTGCCTCTATAAATTTGTAATTTCTCTGGCCAAGGAAAGCAAGGCAAGGCCCAAGCCTGTTATGTAATGCAAAGTGATTTCTATTCTCCAGTAATTGTTTTATCTATTCGTTGTTTCTGACTAAGTAATCTTGTTGTTTCTCCATTTGTGTGTGTAAGGACCCAGCTAAAACTATATACCTTTTTTTTTTTTTTTGCTTACACAACAATTACAACCAGTAAAGAAACGCATTGAGATTTCAATTCAATCAACACACACATCGTTGATGCTCATTCCAGGAACATAACGCCACATTTATATACTTTTAATCTAAGGTAAAGTAATAACAAAATACACATGTACCGTACATCGGAGAGGCGAGACTCCGCTTGCTCTGTTGTAGTTGGTATTTCCTCGTTGTCGGTCACTTCTGCGAGTGTATAATGACGCGCTTGATCCGAATCAAGACCCACCGGTTTACCTCCCAGCCTACTCCTTGGGTACTCTTCTTCCCCGCAGACTCCCGAGCTGCAATGGGGTTGTACAATGGAGGAAGAATCTAGCTGGCAGAGGAGAGCAACCTTAGCTCAAGAGTCCCCTCTCTAAAACCCTCTACCTCACCAAACTCACTATAGCTTCGTAGTCACTGCTTTCACAACATATCATCCATCCAACAATAGGGTTCCAAAAAGTCCCTTCTCTCATGGCTTGCCCCTTCTTTTATAGGAGTCCTCATAGGTGACACTTGGCATGTCATGCATAATTATAATATTTTTATTTTAAT
>APFE030029447.1:0-13818 GCA_000404065.3 Pinus taeda
ACATAGTTCAACTCATTGATATGTCGGCCCAAAACTATGGCACTCCTGTCATCTTGGTACATGATCGTTGACTCATATATAAGGGAGTTAATGTAAGGTCAAAAAGCAAGAAGCCTTCGAAACAGCCTTCGTATTACATTCATCAAATAAGGACTGATTACACAATAAAGTCTCGGAAGCATCACAGTCTCTGAAATCTCGCAATACAAAGACAGAACTTCATACTTCAAAAGTCTATAACAGAAACTCGATATTACAGTCCTCGCAAACCTGTAAGAAACGATAGATGATACAGTCCTTGCAAATTCGGAAGAAGAAGCTCAGTGATACTTCTCTCAAGAGTCAGCAAGAAGATCGATTACATACCTCTCTCGAAAGTCTATAAGGAGCTCGGGAAACTTTGTAATCTCTCGGAAGGTCACTCATTGTAATATTAATATATATATATATATATATACATAGTGGCAGTACTAAGTACATCACTAAAGTGTGATCTCTCTCGTATCTATTGCATCCAACAAAGAATCAAATGACTATGGCCAATCGATAGAAGAAGGTGTTGAAGACAGTGACAGAAAAGACATAAGAAGAAGGATTACAATGATATCAAGGCAAGACGTTGTAGACCAAGTAGTGCAGAGAATAGTGACAAATATCTTGGAGGTAACCTTGTGTTTATTTTTTCAAGGACCTTGGTATTCATCTAAATATCTATAAGAAGAGATTTAAGGGTTTTACTCTCAAGAGGAGAGGTTTTGCCCTGGCTTGGAGCCAACATCTTGTGTACTTGTTTTTATTGTTGATTGTCCATTTTGATAACTGTTTGAAGATTGAAGAACAACCTAATACAAAGAAGACAACACAAATTGTTATCAATAAGTTTGAGAAGAATCACTCAGTCATGAATTGCCCTAGATTCTTCAACATGGTATAAGAGCTATGGTTCATGAAGGGCATGAAGGAGATCAACTATATCATGTAAAATCGTGTGAAGAAGTAGTCATCCCAATGAAGGGTCACGATGCCTATATATCACAATCTCGGTTAGAAGGGTCTCAGTACTATCACGATCAACACTGTCTCGGATAGAAGTGTCTATATCACAGTCACAAAGGAATTATATACAATACAAAGATGTATATACCACAACCTCGGTCTCAGGCATATCACCGTCTCGGAAGAATCACACTATGTCACAATCTCGGTCTCATCCCATGATGATGCTACAGTCTCTGCCTAACGTGGAGCTATCATACTAAGAAAAGTCTCACTGATTCAATGTCATCACAGTTAGATGAAATGATTCTCTAAAGACATAAAGTAACCAAGTCAAATGTATGTATGAATCTCTAAGATTAGCTAGTTTAATTTGTAACCTTTAGATAATCCATGTGATTCTTAGATATGAAATAAATTAAATTGATCCTATATATTCTAGAAGAAATCTAACTTGAAAAATAAAGGCATAGTCTTGGTACCACCTTTTTGCTTGAAAGCATGTATTGCAGTCCACTATTAACTATTCTAAAGAAGGACTTGCTAAAAGATCGAGTATGAAGGAAGGAATCACAAAGGTTTGTCAAGAATCACAGGTATGTCTCTATTATAAAGTTTTGTTATTCTCTTTGTCAAATCCTATCTACACTAGTAACGCTTATCTTGTTTAGCTCTCTTGAATCATAAAAGGTTCTTGTTTGAGGTAATTTATCATCCGATGAATCTACCACCCTATTCATTTCTAAATTGTTTAAATGAAAAGATCCTTGAAAGATTCTCTGGAAACCCTAACCTAAGGGCATATTGATAAGATGTCAATCCCTAAAATTGCTACACTAATTGACATAAATTGATGATGTGTGAAATCCTAAACCTAATTAGGGCTATCAATGAAGAAATTCCTATACTAGTTGATTTATTGGTGATGTCATATTTGAGTTTTTGATATGATCATGGAAGCTCTAACCTATAAAGGTTGAAATCTTGAACCCTTGAAGTTCAGATAAAATTTGCTTAGAAAATGAATCAAAAACCTAAGTTTTGGTTAGGCCTACAAGCAAGATCTGTGCCATGAAAAGTCCTAGGAATGAAACCCTAGGTACATGTTTCCTTTTGTAGCTTAGTCTTGGTCAATGTATTGTCTAACTATATAATGTGTCTATACATGATGACTATCTCCTAGAAATATGTGCTTATCAAGATTTCTAAAGATTATGGGATCTAGGGTTTGAGAGTCAAGCCCTAGTCAAAGTTTGAAATTTCTAGGATGATGATTGTGTTAGTTTTTGGTAGCATCGAAAGTTCTCCCTTGAACATTGGTGGAGATGCTAAGGCACATGAGTTTTAAAGAACCCAGAAACCATTTGGTGAAGTTCCACTCGAATTGTATTTTATTAAAAATAATTAATATTTTTAATGGAGTTTCTATGTCTGAAACTTAGGCAAATTAAAATATTAATAGATATTAATCAAAATATGGGTGAGAATGATCTAGAAGGCGGATCAAGTCATGTTTTAATCTTAATTGTTGATTAGAGATTTAATCTCAGTCGTTGAAGACTCAACAAGAAAATTATAAGACGGAGGCTTGGGGTTCATTTGGGAACACACACGAAGAGAATGAATTGATCTGGAGTTCGAATTCTTGGGCTAGGAGGTTGAGAAATTCAAACTAAGTGATCATTCAGTAGCAAAGGGGCAGAAAGAATGTGGGAGAAGGACTTTCCGAAGAATACTGATAGAGAGGCAGAGAGAGCTTGTGGAGGCAGCACAGTAGCCAGGAGAGTTGACACGGAGCCAGAAGGGCCAGCGCAGAGAAGAAAGTTGCCTGTCATGCAAAAGCCGAAACTGTCGGGAACTGTTGTAACAACCAGGATAGATGATGCGGAGGGCAGAAGAGTTGACGCAGAGCCTGAAAGGCTAACGCATGGCCAACGCATGGCCAGCACAGAAGTAGTCGAGGTTAGCCACTCTTCTCGTCGGTTCAGCCAGAATTCTGCCAGATGAAGTAAGGTAAAACTCACTCAGATTTTCCACCAGTATTTTATCTGTAAAGGATTGCTAGATGAGCATCCTAGATTTGTATTCAGATATTTCTCCTGCATAATAATAAACCCTCAGAACTACTGCACCGGCTTTCCAGCATTAGGTTTTCCAAGGACTAATGTGTCCAAAAATAAGTGTGTCCTATGTATCTTGTTCTTTGCTCTGTTTTCTGTTTTATGAGATCAAACATTTCATTAGTGCAAGTTGCAGAAGTAATTTGCTTCAGTATTCAGAAGAATAACTTGATAACGTATGTTAAAATCAAGTAGGTGAAGTAGATTCAGATTTGTTGTAGTAGGGATTCCTTGATGATTAGGAATTTTCACATGGTATGAGAGTGTTGAATTTGAAATAGGGAAGAGCAGGTCCAGTGCTGAGCAGTGAGGCAAAAAGTTGCATTTGGCAGCGATTTTGAATCCCCTTGAAGGGGTTGCGTAATCCTTTCCAGGAAGTAGATCCAAGGAAATCTCTCTCTGAGTGAGATGACAGAGAGGTACTATTTCCAGTTCATGAGTTTGCAGAGGCAGAGGGAGTGACGCAATGGCTCAGCGCAGTGCTTTAAGGGCGGAGTTTCTGCCAGGGTAGAAATCTGTTGGAAAAGAATGAAGACACGTAGAAGGGGAATTTTCTCCTCAGAGAACTTTCCGCTAGAAAGTTCGAATTTCTCACTTGAATAGCAACTGAGCAATGCTAAGCAGTGACTAGAGGAGTTGGTTCGACAGTTGGGTGAGATGGCATCGCATGGGCTCAGAGATCAGGACAGGTTGAAAGATGCTTCCAACTATGTCATATGGAAGACTAGAATCTTAGTTGTTCTGGAAGAATACGATCTTCAAGCCTACGTCAAGAGTACTGTGGTTGTTCCTGTTGACAACGATCAAAGGAAGAAGTACAAAGCCGAGCATGGGAAGGCAAAGAGGCTCATTCAAATTTCTCACTTGAATAGCAGCTAAGCAACGCTAAGCAGTGACTAGAGCTCTCATTTGGCTTGTTCGATCCACTTGGAGACCCATGAGGATGGTTTTGTGCCCCCACAGCCACTTGGGAGCAACACAAGTCATTTGCTTGGGAGATCAAGGGGCCATCCCCTTTGTGTTGATTTGGGGTAGCATCGGATGTGCTCTAGCCACGAAATTTGGTGGAGAGGTTGGGGCACATGAGATCTCCAATACCCAGAAAGGGTTTGGGCAGATTCTAAGCAAATCAAGAGATAGTAAAATAATTAATATTTTTAATGGAGACCCTAAGTCTAAACTTAGGGAAAATAAAATATTAATGTGTATTAATATGAATCTGTGTTAGAATGCGTCCAAAGAACATGGGAATCAACCAGATCTAATCTTAGCCGTTGATTAGGGACTTAATCTCGGTCGTTGAGATGTCAATAGGAAAAGTATAAGAGGAGGCTTGAGGGTCACTTGGAGAATACACTAGAGTGATCAGTCATTCTATTCTCTAGAGCGGGGTTTGCTAGGAGAGATAGAATAGTGATCGGGAGTTGCGACTGAGGGGCATTGAGTACAGAGAAACAGATAGGCAAAGATAATGTCGGGAGAGCAGTGCAGTAGCCAAGGAGAGTGACGCAGCAGCAACCAGAGCTCACGCAGAGGTAGTCGAGAGCTGCAGAGAGCCTCCAAGAGGCCATTGTTGCTGACGCAGAGGGCCAGAATGCTGACGCAGAGGGCCAGAATGCTGACGCAGGGCCTCCTAAGGCTTACGCAAACCCATCCGAGGTGACGCAGGGCCAACGCTGGGCAGAGAGGGGCTGACGCAGTCCAAAAAATGCTAACACTATGGTTTCTGGGGCAGATTGGAGCTAAGGAGCTGTCGGAAGGATTATCTTGGGTTTCAGCCAGGAGATTTGTCTCAATCTGAGAGGTATTACTGCCAAGGAAATTCTCTGTTGGGTAGGCCAATTTTGGCACCCAGATTGTACTCTAATATTGCTTAATAAGAAAACCCTTAGATAGCTGCACCAGTTTTCCCACATTGGGTTTTTCCGAGGACATTGGTCCAAAAATAATGGTGTCATTGTTTCTGTTTTTTCAGTTGTTGATCTGTAATATGTTGAGCATGCACTAGTGTTTATTTTCAATATTTACATTGTAAATAACTTGTTAATTAACAGAACATGTAGGTAGGAATAGGTCAGATAAAGTGCATGGAGGGTTTCTAGCTAAGTAGACTTACAAACTTCAACATGGTATCAGAGCGTGATTGCAGATCACAGGAGGACTAAATGACATCAACCGAGCGGAGCAATGGTCGTAGAAAACAGTTGTCCTAAGGTGATAAAAGTTGTTTGTAGCAACGCAGAAGCCAAGAAGTGTGACGCAGAGCCAACCAGGGCCATGCAGAGGAAGCGGAGAACTGCACAGAGCCTCATAAAGGCCAACATTATTGACGCAGAGGGCTAGAGGGTTGACGCAAGGCTGATGCAAACCCATCCGGGGTGACACAGGCCTAGCGTGAGGCAGAGAAAGGCTGATGCAATCCACATATAGTCAGTTGTTGGTGTTTAGAAGGCTGCATAAATATTGTAGAGTGGAGCTGGTGAGGTATTGTAGTCAGAACAGTACCTGACAGAGCGGGGCCAGAGGAGTTGTTACCGAGGGTTTCTAGCCGAGGAACCCAAATCAACAGTGCAGTTGCACAAGACTATCAGAGTAGGGGGGCATATTGACAAGCGGCAGAAGGATTTCCAGGAGGGAAATCAGGACTCAGAGGGAGTCCAAAAGAGAACTTCCAGATGGGAAGTAGAGACTTAGAGGAGTAGAATAGAGAACTTCCAGGAGGGAAGTAGAGGAGCATCATGGCACTACACGGGGTAAGAGACCAGGATAGACTGGACGAAACATCGAACTTTGTAGTCTGGAAGGCCAAAATCTTATCTGTGATTGACAAGAATCATGTCAAGAACTTCGCCTTGAAGGTAATAGATGTCCCAGTCGACCCCAGTGATAATGGCAAGTACGAGGAGGCAATGGCAAGGGCCAAGAGCATCATCCTTGATGGGGTCAAGGATCCTGTAGTACCACACATAGCGGAGAAGGAAGCGGCATTTGAGATGTGGGAGGCTCTCAAGAAGTTGTACCAACATACTTCTGTGTAGAGAAGGATGCTACTTGAGAATCAGATGAGGTCATATCAAATGAAGAAGGGATAATCAATTGATACCTTCATCGAAGGACTGAATAAGATCTAAGATCAATTGACTGCTATAGGGGTGACACCGGATCAGGAGCTTATGGTGAGGACAGCCCTAAATGTTGTCTCAGAAGATTGGGAAGTGTTTGTCCAGAGTATACTAGGCAGAGGGACACTTGCACCGTGGGATGAGATGTCGGCAGCTCTTCGCTAGGAAGAGATTAGACAACAGTTGAAGATAGGTAGCAATAGTAAAGGGATCAAAGTCAAGCAGGAGGAAGAAGATGTGGCCCTAGCATCTGAGGGAAAGCAGGAAAAGCGGAAGAAGAAAGATCTCTCCAAGATCAAGTGCTTCCACTATGGGGAGCTGGGTCATTATGCGACCAAGTGTCCAAGGAAGAAGAGTAAGGGAGAGTCTTTCGAGACTAAGGCAACACCAACACGGGCAGAAAAGGAAGTATTGACAGACGATGACTGTGCCACGAGTGCACATGCACGACTTGAGCAGAAGTGGGGAGACATCGAGCTGTACTCAGGTGGACTACAGGCGATGAGGGGCAGGATCCTCAAGGTACCCAGCCTCTTGGATTAGACCTTGCTACGGGAGCCCGATCAAGGAGTAGCAGGACTGGCTGAGTGGGTAGAGATGGATGCGGATGGAGCAGCAGAGGGAGCTGCAGTGTAGGAGTTCCGAGACAGCACAGAGCTAGCAAGTTGTAGTAGTGCGAGAGGCACAGGTGTGTTGCACCAATGCAAGAAGGCACAGAGAGGTGTGCAACGATGCAAGATGCAGGGAGTTGTTGCAACATCGCAAAGGTCAGAGAGGGAACACTTGTCAGCAATAGAGGGAGCTTCAGCATCGGTGGGTGTCTCTAACCCAATAGGGAGGTTAATTGGGAGATCAATTACTTACTTCTCAATAACTAAGTTGCAGTGCACCAATTGGCAGCAAGATGTAGCATGATTAGAGTTGGTGCAGTGCAGATGCACTGCTGGGAGAAAGGACCAGCAGCAGCACGGATGCAGAGGGAGTTGTCGTACAGATGCAGTAGTGGCAGTGGCAGAACCATGGGCAGTACTACAAGAGGCAGCAGTGCAGAGGATGTTGGACAAGAAGGCCTAGCATCCGCACAAGTACCGATGCTGGATGATCAGAGTAATAATCAATGAGGAGTATTGCTAAAGCACAGTCCTCGCTAAGAGGGAGTGTTGATTTGGGGTAGCATAGGATGTGCTCTAGCCACGAAATTTGGTGGAGAGGTTGAGGCACATGAGATCTCCAATACCCAGAAAGGGTTTGGGCAGATTCTAAACAGATCAAAAGATATTAAAATAATTAATATTTTTAATGGAGTCTCTAAGTCTAAACTTAGGGAAAATAAAATATTAGCATGGTCCAAAAGACATGGATCAAGCCAGATCTAATCTTAGTCGTTGATTAGAGACTTAATCTCAGCCGTTGAGATGTCAACAAGAAAAGTATAAGAGGAGGCTTGAGAGTCACTTGGAGAATACACCAGAGTGATCAGTCATTATATTCTCTAGAGCAGGGTTTGCTAAGAGAAATAGAAATAGTGATCAGGAGTTGCAGAAGAGGGGCATTGAGCACAGAGAGACAAAGAGGCAGAGATAGTGTCAGGGGAGCAGCGCAGTAGCTGGGGAGAGTGACGTAGTAGCAGCCAGAGCTCACATAGGGCCACACAGAGGTAGCCGGGAGCTACGCAAAGCCTCAGAGAGGCCAGCGTTGCTGACGCAGAGGGCCAGAAGGCTGACACAGGGCCTCCTAAGGCTAGCGCAGACCCATCTCGGGTGACGCAAGGCTAACGCTGGGCAGAGAGGGGCTGACGCAGTCCAGAAAATGATGACACTGTGGTTTTTGGGGCAAATTGGAGCTAAGGAGCTGCCAGAGGGATTATCCGGGGTTTTAGCCAGGAGATTTGTCTCAAACTGAGAGGTATTATTGCCAAGGAAAAGGGTAGGCCAGTTTCGGCACCCAGATTGTACTCTGATATCACTTAATAAGAAAACCCTCAGATAGTTGCACCAGTTATCCCACATTGGGTTTTTCCGAGGACATTGGTCCAAAAATAACGGTGTCATTTGGTGTGAATGTTTTTGTTCCTTTCAGTTGTTGATCTATAATATGTTGAGCATGCACTAGTGTTTATTTTCAGTATTTACATTGCAAATAACTTGTTAAGTAACAGAACAAGTAGGTAGGAATAAATCAAATAAAGTGCATGGAGGGTTTCTAGCTAAGTAGACTTAGAAACTTCAACACTTTGTGGTAGTGTTTTTGTGGCAATGGTGTACCAAAAGACACCTCCCTAACAGTTGGTTGTTCCCTGCAAAGGATCACAGACAGAGTTGGTTTTGTTAGTGAACAGACTTAGATAAACAAAGCACTACAAATAGTGAAAACAATGCATATACAAACACAAACTAAAACAAAAATGAATACACATACAATGCTCAATGGAGTAAACCAGTCAACAAAATAATGGAAAAAGCTCCATTTATTGATTGTCGGTAGTAGAGGTTGAATACAATAGATGAATATTAGACACTTGAAGAGAATTCTTTGAGCTATGGTGCTCAAAAACCCTCATCAAGGTGGGTTCTTTTCCTCAATCTCTTTACAAGTTTCCCCTCTCTCAAAGAAGTATGAAGACTCTCCAATGGTGGAATCTTCTCCTCTCACTAAGAGGATGGGTTGCTTAGAAGCAATATGGCCAACATGTTAGTGCTCTTACTTTCTTTAGCTTCAACAATGGAATGTTGGTTTGCTCTAATAGCAATTTGGTGAGAATAACAATGTCTCATACTTTGGTTCTTCCATAGCCTATTTATCTAGAATTTTTGAATCCATTTTTGAATCCATCTTCCCTCTCTTCGTTCATGCATGATAATGACTCATGAGTAGGACGAGATGATTCCATTAAGGGTTGCATATCTTCAAGGCAACTCGAATTTGGTTGTCCTGGACTAAGATCTTGTCAAGGACTTGTCTCCAAGTGTGTGAAGTGGTCCCGAATTCACTGAGTCATCCATTTCTTCAACAGCACAGCTTTCGAAGATATTGAAGAAATAGCCACGGTGTCCTCAATTTCTTAACCTTATAAACTTTGTACCTTGGGAGAAATTAAATTTTTTAAACTTCATGATACCTTTAGCTGGAAAATCTTCACTTGTGCATTCTACTAGACGTCTTTTGGCGTCTTCTGGATTGTGCAATATGTGTACGATTTTTTGGTGTTAACAGTTGCCCCCTGATGTATGAGGTTAGGGGCAAACGTATAGCTGAAATACATCACATTTTCTGTTCTGATGGAGAAGCTGATCAACTTTTTCGAGATAGGATAACTTGTTATGGAGATGAGTAGAGAAACCCCTTGACAAAGTATAAAGGATAACCATGCCCTGAAGAAAACCAAAAGAGTAAAAAAATGTTTATACAAAGCGGGCATGTCCCATGCTCATTATGATAACTAGTGACGAATTATTACAATCAGACAAGAAATGGTTTTGTCCAGTCAACATTATGATGGATGACGAGGTAATGGCTAATGATGATAATTCTTGACACCCTCAAGGGTGCTTCTTGGACAAATAGACTGAATTTGGTTCCCCCATGCATAACAAAGGTGAAGCATTGTTGAATAAGGTGTTGAGGTATGTATGGGTCTTCAACTTTGGGACCTCCCCTATATCATGATGTGAGCACTGTTGAATGAGGTGCATAATGATGCGGGGTTCTTTGACTAAATGAAAGAACTGCAATGGTTATTAAGTACAGTAGCACCTTGACATGAAAACTTGTGTTGGTGTCGAATGTCAAGGGGACCGATGACATCAATGGGCAATAGTGATTCTCATTGTGCCACCCGGGGATATCCCTTCAAGGGGTAGTATCCAAGGCATTGCCTCCATCTTGGAATACGAGTGTTGAAGTTGACCACTCGACATGTTGTGTCGAGGAATCAATATATGTTGTAACTAGATTGTAATAGTGTGGGTCGGACAAGGCATGATAATGAGAACTGACGATATTAGTAGATATGGACAACTAGCCCGAGGTCAGAGCTATTATGCAAATGGTGGCAGTCAAAACACGTTTGCTGATAAGGATGGCCCTGGAATCTATAGGATTTCCAGGGCGGGTGTAAGTATGTTCTTACTGGCGTGAAGATGGTAAATGATTGTGGGTGATATGCAGGCTCTGACCAAGGGTGACTAGAAACTGTCATCGAATAAAAGACATGAAAATATGGATGGGAGTCTTTTTCCTAAGAAAAATCTTTGTACACTTGCCAAAAGAATATGAAGGTGATTTGGATGTACAGACACAGAGATGGGTGCCCCATGATAATGGTGTCCAATAAGGAGGTGTGGTGTTTTTGCTGAGGGCAAGGGCCCCATTGGTTGGTCTCCGTGTTGGGTTGGTGATGCGGATGAAGTGACGCAGATGGTCTATGTAATATCAACGGATGATAGGCCAAATGTAGAAAGCGGTGGTGCATCCATCTTTATCTATTAGGATGTGAAAACCTTAAGAAGAAGAATGTCATGCTAAGTGGTGAATGATACTTGCTCTGTTATTTGTCTATCGGGGTGTTGGTCGAAGCGGGTTGTTTGTGATATACCTGCAATATCCATGGCCAAGACCCCAAGTGAAAGCATCTTTTTAAAACATATAAATAATCTATGATAGATTGAATGATATGAATTAAAGAACAAGAGAAGGCGCACCTGAAATGATTCTCTGAGCATGCAGAGGGTCCAAAAAATGAGTTTTGGCAATCACTAGAACGAAGAGTTCCAAGATGGAGATGGTGTTTACATTGATGAGTATTTGATTATGCAGTCATGCTAGGCCAAATAAGCAATCACCTTCATCCAAACTGTTGTAGATTTTCATCAGAAAAGGCACATCTGCATTCGCAAATACTCCACTGAGCCCTACTACTGGATTAAATGACCCTAACTTGCCCTGTACATGTGTCTGAAAGTATAGTAATGAACAGGCATAAGCCTGGCATCAAAAGGACTCTGCAAGTTGTTGATTTGGGGTAGCATTGGATGTGCTCTAGCCACGAAATTTGGTGGAGAGGTTGGGGCGCATAAGATCTCCAATATCGAGAAAGGGTTTGGGCAGATTCTAAACAAATCAAGAGATATTAAAATAATTAATATTTTTAATGGAGTCCCTAAGTCTAAATTTAGGGAAAATAAAATATTAATGTGTATTAATATGAATCTGTGTTAGAGTGCTCCAAAAGACATGGATCAAGCCAGATCTAATCTTAGCCATTGATTAGGGACTTAATCTCGACCATTGATACGTCAACAGGAAAAGTATAAGAGGAGGCCTGAGGGTCACTTGGAGTGTGCACTAGAGTGATCAGTCATTTTATTCTCTAAAGCGGGGTTTGTTAAGAGAGATAGAATTAGTGATCGGAAGAGCAGCTGAGGGGCATTAAGTACAGAGAAACAGAGATGGCAGAGATTGTACCAGGAGAGCAACGCAACAGCCAAGGATGATGACGCGGAGCCAGAAAGGGCTCACGCAGGGCCACGCAGAGCACAAGAGGGGCCAGCGCAGCTGACGCGAACGCTCCCAACACTGACGCAAGGCCTCCTGGGGCTGGCGCAGGCCAAGAAAGGCTAACGCAGGGCCAGCGTGAGACAGGGAGACGCTGACGTAGTCCAGATTGGATAGACGCTGGGGTTGTAGAGCAATCTTGTGCTGAGGAACTGCCGGAAGGATTTTTCGGGGTTTCAGCCAGGAGATTGCTCTCAAACTGTGAGGTATAGCTACTAAGGAAATTCTCTGTTGGGTAGGCCAATTTCGGCACCCATATTGCACTCTGATATTTCTTAATAAGAAAACCCTCAGATAGTTACACTAGTTTTCCCACATTAGGTTTTTCCAGGGACATTGGTCCAAAAATAATGGTGTCATGTGGTGTGTTTGTTCTTGTTTCTTTTAGTTGCTGATCTGTAATATGTTGAGCATGCACTGGTGTTTATTTTCAGTATTTACTTTGTAATTAACTTGTTAAAGAAAAATAACAAGTAGGTAGGAATAAATCAAAAAAGATGCATAAAGGGTTTCTAAACTAAGTAAACTTAGAAACTTCAACATGGTATCAGAGCGTGATTGCACATCACAGGAGGACTAAAAGACATCAGCCGAGCGGAGCAATAGCAGCAGAAAACAGTTGTCCCGAGGTGACAGAAGTTGTTTCTAGAAGCGCAGAAACTAAGAAGTGTGATGCAGAGCCAGCCAGAGCCACGCAAAAGAAGTCGGGAGCTGGGCAGAGCCTCAAAGAGGCCAGTGTTGTTGATGCAAAGGGCCAGAGGGCTGACGCAGGGCATCCCAGGTCTAACACAAACCCATCTGGGGTGACGCAAAGCCAACGTGAGGCAGAGAGGGGCTGACGCAGTTCACAGAGAGGCAGTTGCTAGAGTCTAGAAGGCTGCATAAATATTGTAGAGTGGAGTTGGTGAGGTACTGTAGTCAAAACAGTATTGACAGAGCAGGGCCAGAGGAGTTGTTACCGAGGGTTTCTAGCCGAGGAACCTGGATCAACAATGCAGTTGCATAAGACGACCAGAGTAGGGGGCATCTCGACAAGCAGCAGAAGGATTTCCAGGAGGGAAATCAGGACTTAGAGGGAGTCCAGAAGAGAACTTCCAGACATGAAGTGGAGACTCAGAGGAGTCGAACAGAGAACTTCCAGGAGGGAAGTCGAGGAGCGTCATGGCACTACACGGGGTAAGAGACCAGGATAGACTAGATAGAACATCGAACTTGTTGAAATTTGGTACCGGAGGACAGGTGGTTCCCTTAGGCTTTGATCTTTGGCCTAGGGAAAAGTGTCCAAAAGATTTTAATTTTTCTCCTAAAGTGACTTTATAATTTTTATAAAGTTAAAATCTAATTAAAAAGTGACTTTAAGTGATAAAGTTACTAAGTCTAATTTTAAAGTGACTTTTATAAAGTCAATGAAAAATTAGAAAGGAAAAAGTGACTTTGGAAATAAATGACTAAGTGGGTCTTTATTAAAGTGGGTGAATTAAAAAATAGAAAGTGAGATTTAAATGTGCATTTAATCTCATCCATTGATCTAAATCTATTTCAGCCATTGGATTTAGAGATCACCCAAAAGTCACTTGGATCACCCAAAAGTCATTTGGAGTTATATTAAGTGAGGAAAAGGAGGGAAAGATCACATTCGATTCAATTTTTTCATGAGCAGATTGAGAGAAGGAGAGCAAGAGAGCAAGGGAGATTTATGGATAGTGAGTTGCGGAGTATCAGTAGCGGAGTTTCAGCAGCGGTTTAACAACAGTTTCAGTAGGGCAGTTTTTCAGCAAGGCTGAGATAAGTTGTAAAAGTTTGCTTGCTGATTTTTGCTGAATATTTTCTTGCTGTAAAAAGGTTTTTTTTTTCAGAAATAAAGAAGAGCTCTCAAACTGGTTTTCCCCAAGAGTTGTAGGAGGTTTTTCTAGGGTCACATTGACCAAAAATATCAGTGTTTTAATGTATTTTAATGGCTGTTTATTACTGCTGATTTTTATTTTTGCAATTTCCAGCATTCTGTAAAATTTCCAGAATTTGTGTTT
>APFE030029447.1:13996-27245 GCA_000404065.3 Pinus taeda
TTTTTTTTATTTTTTTTTTTTTCAGTTTGTTGAATGTATGGTTATGGGAAAGGGCATTTAACTACATGGGAGAAATAAGGAGAAACTGAAAACCGGGGTGGAAAAACAGAAATTTTAATAGATTAGACAATATTGAGGCACTAGGAAGGCTTGCCTTTCAACTATTAGCCAAGGATATTAGGTGATTCAGAGATAAAAAAATAGGGTCAAAAATGAAAGTGATAGGAATCCCCAAAAACTAGCACCAGATCGTAGTGTTGATCGTCCTAATTTCAACGCCACTTGAATCGCCTCAATCTGACATCTTATGAGGAAGTTATGATGTTTTGAAGTTTTGGCCAAACAATTAAAAAGTGAAACAATAAGATTGACTGGGTTGTTGACTGGCTAGACCATACATTTGATGTCATGCTAACATCATCATGTTGACTAAGCACATGATCAATAAGAGGACCAATCCTATCTTGACATGTGGCAACTCCGTACTGAGGAAGGTGCGTGATTTTTTTGGCTGGTTTGGTGTGAAGTGGGCAAATGGTGAGGTGCCACGTGGCCTAATCAGAGGGCCCCATGCGGGGCTCGGTGATTGGTCAATTTTTTTGTATAAAGGCCGAAGGGTCTCAACGGGGTTCGACTTCTAGACCTCCAACAGACTAACCTTCAATCTTACCGCTACACCACACAATAGTTCTTAACCGATATGCAACTATGGTTTCATTTAAATTGTAGTGGTCAGCACATTGGGGGAAGGGGTCGGGGCACTTGGCCCCAGCCTAAAGCCACATGTATTGAATGTGACCACTGATGCATGTGAAGAGGAGCTGGGTGAAATCTTTAGCTTCGGACTTGGGCATATGGGAGTCCATGTGACCAAGAGGAGGATCCACAATGGAGGGTGCGGGCGGATAAGTCCTAAACCCCGGTTCTCAGCAGCAATGTTGACCACAAGCAAGGGCTAAGTTGATAGGGGCGGGTGGTTAGCCTTGACCCACGGTCATAATGCACCATGAGACTAGAACCTACCAGAGCAGGAGCTAAGCTGGTGGAGGTGGGCAGTTAGCCTAGACCCCTGGTCATATGGTCTTTAATGTGACTCGGTTCCGGTGCTAAGGGTTATTGGTGCTTTTAACTAGGCGAAAATTTGTGCCTTTTTAAGCAGGAATCTCGCTAATGTTAGGCGAAATTGTTGCTTGATGGTTGGAAGAAAGGCAAAATTCGTTGCCCAGATAGCTAGTTTTGCCATTTTGCAGGACATATAACATAACTTGGTTATAAGAAGCATATCTTGCTAAGTTTTTAACCTTTTTGAGCTCAAGAAGAGCATAGATAGGGGTTTTTGAGTGTTCTAAACTCAATGGAAACATCATATTTATGATTTGATCATTATATGATAGACTTTTTGCAAATTCAATTCCTTCAATGCTAGAGAGAGAGAGAGAGATTTGAGGCCCAATGGAGGCATATTTGAGCATGGAAAAAGCCTAGATAGAGGTTTTCTAGCCTTCCAGTTACATATATAATAACTGTTACCTCAGTACAACAACTATTTTCAGTATTTTCTCAATGTGCTTATGAGAAAAGCCATTTCCAACACTTCGTTGTGAAGTAGTTGTATGTTTATGCTTTTTTATTTTAGGTGGAGTACAAGGACCTATTGTGAGAGAGTCCCTTTTCTCTGGACATAATCATGACTTGTTTTAGGGAGTCATCTTTTTGAGTGAGAATTCTTTGCAGAAGAATGTTTCTTTGTAGGAGAAACAATGCCATTCTAGAGTCAACAATTTGTAATGTGCTCATTTGCTGTTGAGGTCAATAAAGTGACCTAGCCATTGGAGCAGGGCCTGAACACGTAGCCGAGGAGGGGTGAACTCCATTATCACTTGCTTATTTATTCTTTGCATGATTATCATCTTGAGTTGCATATGATTTGTTTTTTTCACCTTTAAGTTCATGTGAAAACTTAATCACTCATCTTTGAGGAGGTTGCAAAACTAATTTGACATTTAAAGGCACAAGTTTATTAGGCTTGAAAAGTGTCAAAGGATGATAAAAGTTTTCCATTTTCAGAGCACATGGTATCCGAGTAGGTTCTGACCAGATTGAAAGTATGGGAAATAAAGTGAAGCGTGAAATACTCCAAGAGTTGGAGGAGATTAATATATCTCTTCGAATGGATAATGTTGAGCTAAGAAGAATGCTCAAATCTACAAAGGAGGAGAAAAGGAAAATGTGCCTCCATTTGCAACATACTGTGGAGGAACAAACTGGTGAGTGTTCCATCCTGGAAGCAACAAAGAGACCCTCAAAGATGAAACTAGTTTTTGGGCATGATGATGCTTGCAATTTTTTCCAACATCTGAAAGAGTCTCCTCATGTGCTAGTTGGTAAAAGTGGCTGGCTAGAGATATCATCCACTTATTCATCAACATCTAAAACGAAGAAGATGAGTTGTTGGCCAAAGGAGGTAATTAATATTTCCAGTTCTACTCCTTCAGTTAATGTTGATAATGCATATTTTGTAGGTTTTGAAAAGCATATCAAGGGTATTGGTATGAAGCTTTTAACTCAGATGGGTTATGATGGAAGGGGCCTCAGAGTCAATTGCCAAGGCATCATTAATCATATCAAAGTGAAGGAATGACCACGGTATGAAGGATTGGGTTATGGCCATGAAGAAATTGGAAGGTGATCTAAAATTGTTGAGGTAAATAAATCATTAGGTATGGAGTTCACGCTAAAGGGGCTCATACGAAGTGATGCTCCAACACACCATGATGGTAGTGATAGTGACAAATTGTCTCAGTAAAGAGATGAACGTTCCAAAGAAAATGCTAGGTTCAATTCTCCTTGTTAAATTCACAACCCAAAAGACAGGTATATGCGTCATGGGGATTCAATAAATGTTTGTGCTTATGGTCATTTATGGGAAATGTTTCCTTGTACATTTTGTGATGCATTTGACCATTGTGTGGCTAAGTGTGTTCAACGTAAGGAAATGGTTGAAAAAATGGATCAAATAATTAGGATAATACATGAGGAACCTGTCCCAGGTATCAAGACTTCCTTGTTGATGGGAAAGCACAAGCTTTTTTGTACCCATTGTAGCATGAATGGGCACGAAATTGAAAAGTGTTAGAAACTCCATCTAGAACTTCATCCCAAGAAGGACAAAGAGGTCTTGCGATCCCATGCAAGTGAAGCAACAGGTGGAAAAGTGGAAGCTGATGTAGTTTTTGAAGCAACCTTTGAAGAAGAGCAGGTGTATAAAGAGAACCCATAAGCCTGGTTAGGTAAAGAATATGTATACTATTTTGTACAATTAGCTTGCTTTGTAAAATTGTAATTACTTGTTGTATATTTCCGTTTTGGTAATGCTTTGGCATGTTATACTTATTTGGCTTGATGACGAGTTAATTTGTATGTGACGTTTGGGATGAGCATTTGCATTTCATCTAACATGTCTACAATTGTGTCAAGCACTCATTTATACAAGTATTTCTATGTGAGGCTTGTTTGGGTTAGTTTCCAAAGACTTTTTGGATTTTATCTTCGGTAAATATTTTGCAGAAGATGGACATAATGATGTGCATAAAAGAGTACAAGTGCAACTTGAGAAAATCAAGGCCATGTACAAAGCAAGGCATGTCAAGCATCAATTTGGTCATGATTTCCAAGTGGAAAATCAAGTTTTCTTGTGTATCA
Organism: Pinus taeda; assembly: GCA_000404065.3. Classification (NCBI taxonomy): domain Eukaryota; kingdom Viridiplantae; phylum Streptophyta; class Pinopsida; order Pinales; family Pinaceae; genus Pinus; species Pinus taeda. The sequence continues at coordinate 17,699 of APFE030029447.1, forward strand.
AAAGGAAGAAACTTCAAGATGAAGATCGTATAAGTTGCCAAGCAAAGATGGTCACGAAGAGAATATTCACATTCCATCCATTAAAGATTTTGTTCCTGAATGTTTAGAAGAATTGTAACAAGCCACAATTCTTGACAAGAGCATAAGGACTTCATGCAAAGGCAATGTGGAGTACCTTGAATGAGGCTCAAAGGCACCAATTCAAACAAAACAAGAAGGAGTGAGATCAGGAAAGTAAAGGAGTTGTTTCCTCACTTATTTGTTCAGTGAAGGAATACTTTTAGAGGTCTAGAAGTTCCTCGTGGGAAGGTATGATCTAGAGATAAAAAAATAGGATAAAAAATGAAAGTGCTTAGAATCTCCCAAAATTGGCACCATATAGTAGTGTTTGTCGTCTTGATTCCAAAACCACTTGAATCGCCTCAATCTGACGTCGTATGAGAAAGTTATGATGTTCTGAAGTTTTGGCCAAATAATTAAAAAGTCAAACTGCAGGGTTGGCTAGGCTGCTAATTGGGTAGACCTACCACTAACATCATGCTGCCTGGGCAGACTGTACAACTAACATCATGTTGATTGGGCATACGACAGACAGGAGGATCAAGCCCGGTTTGACACGTGGCAAGTCCGTATTGAGGCAGGTGGCACAATTTTATTAATTGGTTTGGTGTGAAGTGGGCCAATGATGAGGTGCCACATGGCCCTCGGTCATTGGTCAATTTTTTATATAAAGGCTGAAGGGCCTCAGTGGGGTTCGACCCCTAGACCTTTGGCAGACCAACCTTCAGCCTTACCGCCATGCCACATAATAGTTCTTAACTAATATGGAACTCCAGTTTCATTTGAATTTTAGTGGTCGACAAATTGGGGGAAGGGGTTGAGGAACTTGGCCCCAGCCTCAAGGCACATGTATTAAATGTGACCAGCAATGTGTGTGAAGGGGAGATGGGCAGAGTCATTAGATCTGTCCCTGGGCATATGGTAGTCCATGTGACCAAGCAGAGGAGCCATATGTAGAAATTCTCACTGTAGATCACCTGATAATGCAATATACTAAAGCAAAATACTTGATCTACTTCTACAAACAAACTTGTGGAAGCTTAATCAATTTTGAGCAAGATCAAATAGAACACATATAACAGAGAAGAAGATTCAATCACAAATGAAACATATAAGAATACTCTAAGGAAAGCCTCAGCTAAAAACCCCGATCTCTGTATTATCATACAAGTGGAAATATCTCTAGATTACACAAAGCTTTAGCTCACAAGCTATCCAACGCTTAGTACAATCCCTCACTACTACTCATAGACAAAATATATAACACATATGCTTTTCCTCTGCCCTCCAAGCCTCCTATTTCATTGGTAGTTTCTCCTGGGTCCTCAAGCTGCCACCTGTGTGTAATTACCTCACGCATTGCTCAACAAACTTAGAAATAACTGCGCAGTCCTCAAGGAAAGAATTCCTTCACATGCAAGAGATATCCTCATGGGAATATTCCTGCAACTGATAGTACATTGTCCCATCCTCTGATCTTAACTGGGTCTCTGTCTGAACTGACATGCATGAGTTATTTATGAGAGAATATTCAGTTATCTAAAGTACACTAGTTGCATGCATGCATGCATTGACTAACTGAACTCACAATCAGTTCCACAAACTGTTGGAACTAATCTAACTGGACTTAACTCAGTTAACTGAGCTAACTAATTACAACTCAAAGTATAACTCATCCTGATCTGCTTGATTAAGGGATAAATTCCTCAATCAAAGGGATAACTGTTGCATGTCTTCACATAGACTTCATGTTTGATTTTCTCCAACTAATTAACTCAAGATGAATTAATTAATTATTTTACAAACAACTACTGAGCTCAAATTCAAATTTTAATTCACAATTTTAATTTAGGGACTAATTAAAATTGGAATGTATCTCGAAATGATATTTATAGCAATGTTATTTTTATCATTTCTATATTTAGCATTTCTTGTTGCTATTTTCAACACTGCCTCTCAACAAGAAAGGGATTATCTGTCACCCCTATTGTGTCTCTGTGGAACTCGAATTTGCATTTTGACAATGCCTTAGTCAAAATATCTGCATCCTGCTCCTCGGTCGAAACATACTGCAACAACATGATCCTCTTCACCACACAGTCTCAAAGAAGATACCAGATATCGATGTGCTTGGACCTGTCATGAAACTTGATTCTCAGAGAGTTTGATACAACTTATCGCAATAGATCACAGTTGGATCCATCCTATGATCAAACAACCCAACTATAATTTTCTGCATCCAAATGGCCTCACATGGTGCCTGACTGGCAGCCATGTATTCAGCCTCTGCTGAGCTAAGTGCAACTGAGCTCTGTTTCCTGCTATACCAAGAAACTACAGCTGAACCAAGGTTGAAAATTCCTCCTGAAGTGCTCTTCTGATCTGATGGACTCCCTGCCCAATCTGCATCTGTGAAGCCCTGAAGCTTCACTCCCTCTGTCCATCTATACCTTAATCCATACTGAGATGTGCCTCTGAAGTATCTCAGCACATGCTTCGCTACCTTCCAAAACAGCTTGTTAGGTTGAACCATAGCTCGAGTCAGCTGGTTCACCGCAAAGCATGAATCTAGTCGTGTGTTCACTAAATACATCAATTAACCCACAAGCTGCCAATACACAGTAGCAACTACCACCTCACCCGAAGTAGCATCCTCCTTCCTCCAGTATCTTGTTAGAGGAGTCTGCATGGACTTGCACTTCTCCATGTGGAATCTCCTGAGTATCTCATTGGCATACTTGCCTTGAGACACAAACATTCCCAATCCTTCTGCCACACTTCCATGCCTAGAAAGTAGTGCATGAGACCCATGTCTTTCATCTCGAACTCTCTTGCAAGGTCCTCCTTGCAAGACTTGATCAACTGATCATCACCTGTTAATATCATATCATAAACATAAAGAACAATTATCAATGGCTTACCTTCTACCATGATGTGGTATAGGTTTGCATCCACTTCACTCATGGTGAAGCCCAAACCGGTGAAATAGTTGTCGATCCTGGTGTACCAAGCACGAGGTGCTTGCTTAAACCCGTACAAAGCTCTCTTGAGTCGGCACACATGCAACTCACGATCGAAGGTCTCAAATCCTTCTGGATGCTCTATGTACACCTCTTCCTCAATCTTGCCATTGAGGAATGCAGTCTTCACATCCATTTGATGGATCTTCCAACCCATCTGTGCTGATAGTTCCAACATCGATCTGATAGATGAGTACCTTGCTACAGGAGAAAAAGTCTTATTATAGTCGATCCCCTTGACCTGTGAGAAACCACGGGCAACAAACCTTGCCTTATGTTTCTCCACGCCACCATCAGCTGCTTGCTTTACCTTGTAAAGCCGTCAGGAACCCACCACTAACTTGTTCTCTGTTCTTGGAACAACATCCCAAACACTGTTCCTAACTATGGAGTCATACTCCTCCACCATAGCATCAACCCAGACTGGCTGATGCACTGTTTCCTCGAAGTAAGATGGTTCAGTCTTTATACATTCCCCAACCAGGGCCATGTAACCAGTGCATTGCTCGGGTGACCTCCTCTGTTTGCGCTGAGAAGATGGCTGTCCACATTCTCTCTCACATCCATCAACAATTTGTCAGCTTCCCTTGAGCGTTTCTGCCCATCTCTGGAAGACTCTGCATGAGTGGATGTCTCCACTCCTGGATCCTCTGCATGCGGCTGCTCCGCATTAGTTTGAGGCTCCTCCTTAGGAACCAAAAGTTCCTCCTCCGCATGCAACTTGAGCTCCCTCTCAAGGGATACTCGCATGTTCTTTTGCTCGTTGAACTTTAGATCTCTGCGTACCACTGTCCTCTGACTAGTAGGCAAGAACACCCGATAGTTGTGGGGTGTATCAATGTATCCCACAAGTATCCCCAACTCTACTGTTGGCTCTATCTTCTTTGGGGCATCTTTGGTCACATGGCAAAATGCCGATGAGCCAAAGATCTTGAAGTGACTCACATCTGGTCTCTTTCTAGAGAAAGCCTCCTCTAGTGTCTTCATCCCTGGTATGTGATGTGGGCTTCTATTCTGCAAGTATACCACTGCATTGCATGCCTCAGCCCACAAATGAAGTGGTAGGCCTTGGCCATGCGGCATCGCCCGAGCTGCTCCCACAATGGTTCTTTTCTTCCTTTTAGCCACTCCATTCTGCTGTGGGTTATGGGGTGCCGTCAACTCCTGTTTAATTCATTTTGTTGCACAAAAGTCCTTAAACTCTTCAGAGACATACTCTCCACCATTGTCGCTTCGCAAGGCCCTTATCTTCTTTCCTAATTCTTTCTCAACCAAGGCTTTGAACTCACAAAACCTTTAGAAGGTTTGATCCTTCTTTTGCATGAAATAGATCTAGCATCTATGAGAAAAATCATCAATGAAATAACATAGTACCTTTGTTTAGTGGTGGAGGCTATCGAGAATGGTCCACACACATCTGTATGAACTAGCTCCAGGATTGCTTCCGCTCAACTGTCTCGATCTTGAAAGGAAGATTTTGCATACTTACGCAAGGTACAACCTTTGCATGTATCCCCTTGCTCAAACCCTTGGGAAGTCCTGTAGAAATTTGTTGCATGATCTTCAAGGCCCCATGATGCAAGTGGCCCAATATTCTATGCTATAGCTCGCCAATATCTTGGCTTTGCATCAACTCTGCTTTGGAACTCAATGCAACATAATCATCTACCTCCAGCTTGTAGAGATTCTTCACTCGAATTTCAATCCTTTTGGTATGTCCCATGCCAATGTGTCTCAGGAATGTCTTTCCTTTACTAAAGACTACATCATAGCCTTTGTCTTCCAACATTGCGATGGACACCAGGTTCTTCTTCAGTCTAGGCACATACTTTACATCAGTCAGGGTGAGAGGAGCTCCATGCTCCCTTTGAAACACAACCGTGCCTTCACCTAAAACATGTTTCTTTCCATCATCACCCATCTCTATGTGCATTTGGAGGTCCTTCGAAGGTACTGAATAAACTCTTGTCACTGGTCATGTGGAATGAGGCTCCACTATCCAAGTACCAAACTCAACCCACCATCGATGAAACCATGCATGCAATGAGGGTGAAATTCAATTCGAACTATGAGACCACTACCTCACCATCTGATCCTTTCAAGGATCCCTTCTTGGATTTCTTCTGTGGACAATTTGTTGCATAATGGCCCACCTCATGACAATTAAAGCATCACACTTTAGATTTGTCAATCTTATTCCCACCATGGGAAGAAGTCGATTTGGAATGGGAAGCCTTCCCTTTCCCTTTCCTTGCCTTACTCGCTAAGGCTAGATTTTCTTCATCATTATGCTTTGACGAAGAACCATCTATGGTGCTTCTCTTGATCTCCTCCTGCATCAGATCCGACCACAGTCATTCCCAATCTGGAAATTTCTCTCTTCCATTTACTGAGTCTTGGTAGCTATGCCAACTCTTAGGAAGACCAAGGAGAGAAAGACTCACCATGTCATCATCGACTGTCATGATTCCTACACTTCCAAGCTCATCCCTGCAGGTGGTGAGCTTGTTTAGATATGTAGAGATTGTGTTGCCCTTTTCACACTTAATTTTTCGAAGCTTTTCTTTCAGCACCAACTTCCTACGATCGTTGTTGTTCTGATATAGATCCTTCACTATTTTCCACATTGAAAATAGTGTCTCCTTCCCATGGAGACTCGAGACAATGTGGTCTTGAACTCCCTCTAGAAGAATCCTCCTCGCTCTAGCCACACATTTCTTCCATTCCGCCAATTCTTGGGTATTAGCTACTGCTGGCTTGGGGACTTCTTGGTCAATGAAGTCCTTCAAACTGTTGTCCTCTAATACTGCTTCCATGCGATCCTTCTAGGCTATATAATTCGAGCTTCCATCTAGGGCATACTCAAGTCTCAAACCATTGAACACCATTGTGAAATTTGAGATATGATAAGAATTCAATTTATATAATCAAGAACTTCAACCTTCGAACTTCTCCCTTCTTTGTATACTGTTCTCTGCTTTGATCACCTCTTCTCTGATACCATGTAGAAATTCTCACTGTAGATCACTTGATAATGCAATATATTAAAGCAAAATACTTGATCTACTTCTACAAATAAACTTGCGGAAGCTTAATCGATTTTGAGCAAGATCAAATAGAACACATATAACAGAGAAGAAGATTCAATCACACATGAAACACATGAGAATACTCTTGGGAAAGCCTCAGCTAAAAACCTCGATCTCTGTATTATCATACAAGTGGAAATATCTCCAGATTACACAAAGCTTTAGCTCACAAGCTATCCAACTCTCAATACAATCTCTCACTACTGCTCATAGATAGAATAGACAACGCATATGCCTTTCGTCTGCCCTCCAAGCCTCCTATTTCCTTGCGTAGTTTCTCTTGGGTCCTCAAGCTGCCACTTGTGTGTAATTACCTCACACACTGCTCACCATACTTAGAAATAACCGCACAATCCTCAAGGAAAGAATTCCTTCTGCATGCAAGAGATATCCTCAAGGGAATATTCCTGCAACTGATAGTACATTGTCCCATCCTCTAATCTCAACTGGGTCTATGTCTGAACTGACATGCATGTGTTATTTATGAGAGAACATTCAGTTATCTAAAGTACACTAGTTGCATGCATGAGTGCATTAACTAATTAAACTCACAATCAGTTCCACAAACTATGGGAACTAAACTAACTGGACTTAACTCAGTTAACTGAACTAACTAATTACAACTCAAAGTACAATTCATCCTGATCTCCTTAATTAAGGGATAACTTCCTCAATCAAAGGGATAATTGTTGCATGTCTTCACATAGACTTCATGTTCGATTTTCTCCAACTAATTAACTCAAGATGAATTAATTAGTTATTTTACAAACAACTGCTGAGCTCAAATTTGAATTTAGGGACTAATTAAAATTGGAATGCATCCGAAATGCTATTTATAACAATGTTATTTTTAGCATTTCTTGTTGCTATTTTCAATACCATAATAGAGGGTATGAAAGGATAAGCCCTAGCCCTGATTCTCGATGGCAGCTGTGACCAAAGGTAAGGGAAAAGCTGGCGGGGGCGAGTGGTTAGCCCCAACCCCCGACCATATTGTGCCACAAGACCAGAACCTACCTGAGCGGGAGCTATGCCGGCGAGCGCGGGTGATTAGCCTCAGCCCCTGGATGTATGGCCTTTAATGTAGCCCGATTATGGTGCTAAGGGTTATTGGCGCTTTTAACTAGGTGATAATTTGCGCCATTTTCGGAGGGGATCCCATTAGCACTAGGTTAAATTGTCGCTCGATGGTTGGAAGAAAGGTGGAATTCGTTGCCCAGATAGACATTTTTGCCATTTTGCAGGATATATAGTTCCAAGAAGCATATCTTTCTTAGTTTTTAAGCTTTTTGAGCTCAAAAAGAGCCTAGATAGGGTTTTTTTTAGTGTTTTGAACTCAATGGATGCATCAAATTTTTTATTTGAGCATTTTATAATGGTTTTTTTTTGTAGATTCTAGTCCTTTAGTGCTAGAGGCAAAGAGAGTTTTGAGGCCAAATGGAGGCATATTTGAGCATGGAAAAATCCTAGATAGAGGGTTTCCAGCCTTCTAGTTACATCTGTAACAGTGGCTACCTCAGTAGAGCAGTTATTTTCAGTCTTTTCTCAATGTACTTATGGGAAAATCCCTGCCCAACACTTCATGGTGAAGTAGTTGTATGTTTATGTTTTTTGATTTTAGGTGAAGTACAAGGACCTATTGTGAGAGAGTCATGTTTCTGTTGACATAATCATGACTTGTTGTAGGGAGTCATCCTTTTGTGTGATAATTATTTGTAGAATAATGTTTCTTTGTAGGAGAAACAATACACTCCAAAGTCAACAATTTGTAATGTGATCATTTTCTGTTTATATCAATAAAGTGACCTAACCATTGGAGTAGGCCCTAGAGACGCAGCCCAGGAGGAGTGAACTCTGTTATCAATTTCTTCTCTCTTCTTTGCATGATTATCACCTTGAGTTGTATATGAATTTGTTTCACTTTTAATTTCATGTGAAAACTTAACCACTCATCTTTGAAGAGGTTGATAAACTAATTTTACATTTAAAGACCCAATTTTATCATGCTTGCAAAGTGTTAGAAGACGATCAAAGTTTTCCATTTTCAAATCATTAGGATTCTTTAAGAGTGGATGGGGGATGGTCCTCTAGGAAGTATTAGTAAGATGATCTCAAAGCTTGGCCAAGGAAATAAGAAAAAGCCTTGGGATATTTTACCTCAATGTAAAGGAACAAATCTTCAATGGTTAATGGAAATAAGGCAAGAGGACTATACCTTAATTTCCCCTCCAAGTGGAATAAGGTACCCTTTTTTGGGCCTATAGTAGCTTCATCCTCTAATAAACTTGGAAAAATATCCTAATCTATACCTTGAAAAATATATAAACGACAACTTAGAAAAATATAGATGTAGAAGTCTCTTTAGGCAAGTTTTTTGATAATATCCAGAAAATGAAACTGAGTGAAGCCTCCACCTTATATAGATAAGCATCCTCCTCAATACAAGATGTAAATACAATGTGATAGCTCAAAACCATGAGCAAAAACAACCATTATCGCAAGTCCAAACCATGAACTAAATACATTAATTGGACATAAACCACCATCAAAATTCTCTAGTAGAAAAGTGCCCTACTAGAGATGGTCAATTTGTACAAAAGGATTCACACATGTGGTGAAGGGAATAAGAGAAGTGCACCCTCTGTAAAAACTATGCCAACATTCTTGAAATGAGTGAATAATTAGTTAGAATGGGCCCAAGGATTAGGGCACTCCTCCAACTAACTCCTAGAAGCAAGTTTAAATGGACATCTCAAGAAGTAATAACCTCCTCATGCATGATACCACTCCATATGTGTGGGACATCCAAGGTGTGGATCCAATGTAGGTTGGCACATGTGGTTCCTCGAACGGGGTGCTCCTCAAATAAAATAATATGGTCAAAATACCATGTCATATGTAATTTTTGTAACAACTTGTGACCTTGTGTAACCACCTCACCAACCTCAGCAACCTCTCACATGTGTTCCAAGGAGGGAATAATCATATATACATGTGACTAAGGCATAAGTGTGGCTGTCTTTGAGTGGTCCATGTGGAAACTATGATGATGTGGTGTCCCTGTCATTACCTAATGCATTATCATGGGTCTTAATGCGTTAACACATATTCGAAGAAGAATGGGATAAATCCTAATGTCGATAGATACGGTTAATCATAGGTCCATGAATCCAAATTTAATGTTATAAAACCAACTCAAGAAAAGATAGAAAAGATAGATCAACGCCTTAGAATTCAGCCTCTTCGAGGGGGAAACCTCCTTTACATTACATAAATGAACAATTCTTGGATGATTCAAATGAAAGACCTCCTCTCTATATATAGGAGTCTAAGGGGTCATAACATAATCAGAGACTACATAACAATAATAATGTAAGG
>APFE030029447.1:31835-43897 GCA_000404065.3 Pinus taeda
CTTTCTTCGAGGCATCAATTACTGATAATAATGCTTCACTATGCCCTTTGAATTCCTTCAAAATAATTTTTCAAACCAGGCTTAAGCAAACATTTAAAAAAATATACACACCTTTTTTCACTTTCTAGGAGCTCGATATTGCCTCTGATATATCTCTATAATTTCAGATCATCCAGTTGTGAAATTGCGACCTATGGTAGCCCTCTGTGTCCTCTTTCTAATACCACCAGTCTGATCCCAATTGGATTCTCCAATGAAGAGTTATGCCCAATCTCCCATAGTGACCTGATTATAGATTAATTCAGTAGTGCAAACTTGTACGACGTGCCACGTGTCCTTGTTTCGACCTTTGGCTCTAAAAGCTATATAGATGAAACTACAATCTGTCCTCTTTCTGTACCTTTTTATGAAATTTTAATCTGATGCTTAGAGAAAAAGTTATGACGATTTTCCCTAGGTCACCTGTTTGGAATGTAATTCAGGAGTCTGCCAAAAGACCAACTTCCGCAGATCATATCTCCACAAATATAGTGCGAAAAGCTTTGAAATTCGGAACTGAACTGTAGCGCGATGTATTCTCAAATGGGTTTTTTTTCAACTTCTGAAACGTCGCAGAAAAAAAGTTATAGTGAAAATGTCACGATTACCTTTTTGGAGCAGCGAAACCCTAGAATCCAAAGCTCTGATACCAAATGTTATGAAACCAGCTCAAGAAAAGATAGAAAAGATAGATCAACGCCTTAGAATTCAGCCTCTTCGAGGGGGCAACCTCCTTTACATTACATAAATGAACAATTCTTGGATGATTCAAATGAAAGACCTCCTCTCTATATATAGGAGTCTAAGGGGTCATAACATAATCAGAGCCTACATAACAATAATAATGTAAGGGCACAATAATAACAATAGTGGGCTTCTATGGGGCACAATAGTAACAATATGGGCACTACAATATTAATAAGGGGTACAACTACAATATTAATGGGGTAATCACTAGTATTATAGGGACCCAACATTTAACATCATATATCTTAATGCAATGTAATAGATCCTAATGCAAGGCACCCACTAATAATGATAGGTCCAACTTTTTGGTGGGCCATCAAGAGTATACTCTTAGTGATTTTTTTCAACACAACATAATAAAGGCTAGTTTTAGGATTTACCCAAGTTTTACCATGGTGTAACAACATTAATACTTATACATGTGTCAAGTTCGAGGAAAAATGTGTGTTGAAAGTCCCTAAATAGAATGTAGGTGATGTGATGGGGAAGGGGAAAACTTCATGTGATGACCCTCATAGTCATGTAATGATGTGTAGGTATTACAACTTTGATCGTTTAGCTTTCAAGAGCTAGGAACATGCATAAAATGCTTTTAAGATGGAGCTCGACATTTAATTTCCTTTACTCAACATAGTTTCTTACCACCACTTTTTCCTTTTAATTTAAGTTTTCATTTATTTGAACCAATCCCATTTTGATACATTCACAGACAAGCATGGGACTAGCGGCAATGGCCTTGTAGCAAGGTGACATTCACTTAAGCTTTATATTTTTGTCTTTATTTCATTGGCTTTCCACCTCTTCACCTTTTTAGCTTTAATGACTCAATATTTTGTTCTTTTATACCTTTATGGTGATCTTTAGTAAGTCAAACATGAAATGGGATCATATTATGAATCATACACCTTAAAAGTGATAGCAAGTCAATGAATACAATCCACTTTGAGGGGGAAGCCTTATTTTACAATGAATACAATGCACAAGGCAAGATGAGATGATCCTAAGATTAGGTTTCCTTGGTATAAATACAAGAGAAAACGGGTAAAATTATAATGAAAGGATACAATGAAAGGTTCTATCCAACCTACTAATACAACACTATAAATGTAATAACTCAATATGTAGTGCTTAATATGGGGTTTTACACTTAACATGCCCTTCCCCTTCAAACAAGTATTGTCCTCGACACTTGACTAATTATGGGTGTCTTTGCATGAATAACTCATCTTCCCATGTCATCTCTTCCACTATTAGGTTCTTTCTTTTGATGAGGTACTTAGTAATTGATTGATTTGACAATTTCTTAATCCTTGTTTCAAGGATTGTTTCTAGTGGTGTGATTTTCCCTTCTTCATTACTAATTTATGGTAAAACGATTTGGACTAGGATCTTGTCGTCAATTAACTTATTTAAGCAAGAAACATGGAAGATTGGATGTACATGTGAATATGGAGGAAACTAAAATATGTAAACCATACTTCTAATCCTTTGTAACACCTTATAGGGGCCATAATATTTGGGTACTAATTTCTTGTCCATATTTTGTTGCTTGAGGACATCTATTTATATGGTTGTAGCCTCAAAAGTACCCAATCCCCCACTTCAAATTCCCTTTCACTATGATGTTGATCTGCTTGTTGTTTCATCCTATTTTGTTCTATAACCAAGTTATGCTTCAAATGTTTGAGAACCTATTATTGGTGCCCAATGTGGTCCTCCACAAGTTGAACCTTTGTAGTGCCTTTCAAAGGTGATGTGACAGATGGAGGATGATATCCATAAAGTGCCATAAATGGGGACATTTTGATGAAGTATGGAAGGATGTGTTGTACCACCATTTTTCCAAGTGAAACCACTTGACCCACATGGTATATTTATTAGATCCTAAGCAATAAAGATATCCTTCTATCCATTTTTACACACTGTCAATTTGCTCATTGAATTGAGGATGGTAAGGTATGCTATGAGCCAATTAAGTATCAAAACAAGAAAATAATTTAATCCAAAAATTTCAGATGAAAATTGAATCTCTCTCATTTACAATAACCTTGGGGATTCCATCTAGCTTATGGATTGTTTCAATGAATGTTGTTGCTAGTGTACTTGCTTTAAAAGGGTGAGAAAGAGATAAAAAATGGGCATATTTTGTCAGATGATTTACTACTACCATAATGAAATTATTTACTTCAAATTTGGGTAAACTTGTAATAAAATCCATTGAAACTTGTTCCTAACATGGGCTTGGTATATCTAATAGCTTTTAAAGAATTGGGGTATTTACCATCTCTTATTCTTTTGGAAAACCATACATTTAGCCACAAAAATTTGAATATTATTTTTAAGGCCTCGCTAGAAAAAAATCCTTCTTGATCTTGTGGTAATTTTTCAGCCCTGAATGTCCTCCTATAGGAGAAGTGTGCAATTCCAAAAGGACATTTTATTCGAATCAGGAAATCTTACATAAATATAGGTTTTCTTGATACCACGATACCGCATTTCTCCACACAAATTTATCTAATGAACTTAGAGTTGTTGAATGATATTGCATACCTTTTAATCTTGCTTCCAATTCGTCCTTGCTTCTTCCACCCAATTAGATTGCAAAATAGATATAGTACATAGTAAACCTTATGTTTCTTCTTATTTCTTGGAAAGTGCATCTATCACCCTATTAAGTTTTCTATTTTTGTAGATAATTTAAAATTCATAACCTAGCATCTTTGTAACCCTCTTATTTCTCTTCTAAACATAGTTTTTGCTACAAAAAGTAATTCAAACTATCATGATTTGATTTTACTTTGAAGTGTCTTCCTATTAGGTAAGTGCACCAATTTTTAACTGCATGTAATATTTCTGACGCTCTTTTTTATAAGTGGGTTTGATCAAATTATTTCCCCTAATTCAGTTGCTTTCAAAGGAAATGGGCCTTCCTTCTTACATTACAACCGCGCCAGTGCCACGGCCTCAAGCATCACACTCCACATTAAACGTTTTTGTGAAGTCAAGTGTGGCCAGGACATGAGCTGTACACATAGCCTCCTTGAGTTTTTCAAAGGCTTTGGTTGCTTATTGATTCCAAAAAAATGATTACTTCTTTAAAAATGTTGTTAGAGGTGCTATGATTTGACCATAATTCTTCACAAACTTGCGATAATGTTCTATCAATCCCAAGAATCCTCCATTCTTTTTCAAGGTTTTACATTTTTCCCATTCCATCATAGATTTCATTTTGTTAGGATCAAATTTGAAACCTTCATGAGATACAATATGACCCAAATACTCCATTTCTTGAACCCTGAAGGCACACTTGAAAGTATTTCCATGTAATTGCCACACTTTAAATATTTTTAGGACCTTTACAACATGTTTTACACACTCTTCCTAAGATTTGTTATAGATTAATATGTCTTCAAAATGCCAACACAAATTTTCTAAGGAAAGATTTGAAAAAAGAATTCATCAAGCTTTGAAATGTTGAAGTTGCATTAGTAAGTTGAAATGGCATAAGCAAAACCTCATGATGGCCTTCATGTGTTCTAAATGCTGTTTAGGGAATGTCTTCTTACCTCCATATGATTTGATGATATCCCAAACAAAGATCCATCTTAGTAAACAACATTGCTCCATGTAATCCATCTAAGAATTCATCCATTACACGAATATGAAACTTATTTTTGGCGATCATTTTGTTGAGTTGTTTATAATCTAGACATATACACTATGAACCATCGTTTCTTGTAACCATCACTATTAGTGAAGAGAAAATACTTTGGATAGGTTGAATGATGCAAAGATCTAACATTTCTTGAATCAAGTGCTTAATATCACTCTTCTATATATATGGATACATGTAATGCCTCGTGTTAGGTGATGCAGTTCTTGGTTACAAATGAATAACATGGTCATGATATTGGGAAGGTGGAAGACTCTTAAACATCTCTCCAAATACCTTAGATTGGTTGTTGATAACTTTTTGTAGATTCATTGTAACAACTAATATAGATGTTTGAATATTAGTGTGCACAATTGTGCATTCACACCATGGTGTCCCTTTTTGTGTCATTTTTTCACGTTGCGAAAGCTTATCACATTAGAGGGTTTCCCACAAATACCTCTAAGATCAATTTCCTTTCCTTCTAAGGAAAATATCATGAAATTATCTTGAAACTTAAGGGCCATTGTTCCCAATGATTGTAACCATTAAAGACACACTACAACATCAACAACACCCGTTTAGATTGAAATAATGAGACTATCCAATAAATACTGCACCATATTGTGTTGAATACTATGACACTTTCTTGAACAATTTATGATACTTCCATATCTAATCATTAATTTGAAAGTTTTGTGCTAGAATACAAACCAATTGAGAAGTTTTTCTAATTTGTGATCGATGAAGTTATGCGTACTACTTGAATCAATCACCACTATTACTTTTCTTTTGATAAATCCTTCTCTGTTGAGGGTTTGTGGAGTACTTACACTGCCAATGCATGACAATATATTGTTAGAGTAGTCTCTTTTAGCTCTAGATCTTATGACGGTTCCAATTCACCATCTTCTTCTTCTTCATAGTCTATTTAGAGTAACTTCTTCTCACCTCATTTATGCCCCTTATGTACTTTTTATCACAATTGAAACAGATAGTGCCTTTTCTCTTCTTTCATCCATTATTGAGTTGTAAAACCTTGTCCGTTGAGTGAGATTTAGAGAAGAAGCATGGTATTCTCTATAGTTGTTAGTGATAACTCTTCTAGTAGCAATATTTTTACTTTCAACTTTCCTTGCAATATTGAAAACATGCACTATGGATTTAGATTCAAAGAGACACACCTAATGTTGGATGGTTTCCTTTAAAGTTCCCATAAAAAGGTCTAACAAATTATCTTATGGAACGTTCTTTATCATGACTCGAATTTTGGAATTGTTGAATATTATTTGTGATTGGACCTATTTGTTGAATATTTGAAAATCGCCTAAAGAATGTATTGGTCTTAATATCCCCATGTTGTGCTATCAATTCCCTTGTAAAAATGGACCAAGATACAATATAATCATTTTTCCTTTCAGAAAGCCAATGATACCATACAAATTTATCTTGTTCTAATTACAATGATGTAATATGTACCTTTTGTAAGGCTAACACTTGGTGTAAATAAAAGTATCGCTCTATCTAGAATATCCATGTTATAGAATCTTTGTAATCAAAATTCCTCATATTGATATTTCAGATGAAGTAGTTTCTCGATGTCGAGATGAACCTTTGATAGTGTGAATCTTACAGTGATGAATGATCATGATTGTGTGGTTCAATATTTGTGTTTTCCAATTGTGGTAAAATACTCCCTATATGTGATTGAGTCCCAACACATTAGTTTTCCTTCTTTTCATGATTTCCTTGGATTTCCATATCTCTTAGGAAGCTTCTTTTAAAGAAAATTTTCTAGTGAATTTGTAGATTTTTGTATCTCTTCCATTTTATTTTCCATTTCATACATATTATTTTCTTTATGTTCCATATTTTCAATCATTTTTTTTTCCATATCCTTTTTAAGGACTTCTTAAGAATGTGATAAATCCATGTTCTCAACGTAGTATGACTCATTTCATCGACTTGGTTTTTTTAATTGGGAGGACCTGTATTTCTGAGTCTTCACTTTATTTGAATATCATATTTGAGTTTTTATGCATATTAGTATTTATTTAATAACCCTTTTCCATATGGAAAAATAATAATAGTACTCTTTATCACAATTTTTAGTCACCTAAAAATGGATTTTCTAATCAAAATTCATGCCAATTGTAAGTTACAAACCTTTAAAAAAATAATTTGGAGATTTTCTGGATATCAGACCTTTGTCTAGATATATATTTGCACATTGAGCCCTTCCCAGTTTGAAATGTTGGCTATAGCACCTGATATGATTCCTTAAACTCCTCAAAATTTCAAAGACTAAAACTTCACTAAAAATGGTATAGCTAAAATACCAAAATGACTTGCTTAAGACTAATGTTAGGATTAATAAAAAACCCGAACTTCTATAAGCTATATCTCATAAAATATAATGAGTCAAAATTGGAATTTTTTTCAAATGTAATTCACTATGTCTCCTTAGGATTTTGAATATTTCAGTCTTGAACCTTACCAAAAAAAATTTATAGGAAAAATCCCAAGATGGCTCTTTTAAAATTGATTTAAGGATTAATCACAAACTCTATCTT
The DNA here is from genome assembly GCA_000404065.3 of Pinus taeda. Taxonomy (NCBI): domain Eukaryota; kingdom Viridiplantae; phylum Streptophyta; class Pinopsida; order Pinales; family Pinaceae; genus Pinus; species Pinus taeda. The sequence goes on from APFE030029447.1 coordinate 38,847, forward strand.
TCATAGACTATATCTCTCAAGGTATAATGAAGCAAAATATGAAATTTTGATCACTTATACTATAATATGTCTCCTTAGTCTTAAAAAAATTCATAATTTGAAACTCGCCCACCCCTCCACCCAACCACCCAAAAAGCGGTCATACAAAAATTCTAATATGGCTTGTTTAAAATATATTTCAAAATTAGTCACAAACACTCTCTTCCATAAGCTATCTCTATGGAATTGTAGTGAATCAGAATTTGAATTTTTGACCTCTTGGAACTTGTTAATTCTCGTTATTGTTAAATATGACTTGATTGAAGGAGTAAAACCCTAAGATCATAGCTCTGATACCAAATGTTATGAACCACACACCTTCAAAATGATAAGAAGTCAATGGATATAGTCTAATTGGAGGGCAAAACCTCCTTTTATGATGAATTCAATACATAAGACAAGATGAGAGGATCATAAGACTAGGTCTCCTTGGTATATATATCAAAGACAAAGGGTACAATTATAATGAAAGGGTACCCTAGAAGGTTATGGTCAACCTACTAATATAACACTTGAAATGCAATAAATCAATACGTAAGGATTAATAATGAGTTTTGTGCTTAACATATATCATTTTAAAGGATGCGATCGACTGAAGCGGGGACGTGGAAAGTGTTAATTATGGTTGTAATGTGTAAGACACTACCTTGAACAATTTCCCAACAGTACAAAATAGCCAAGAAATGAAAACACTTCTAAAGGAAAACCATATCTCCCAGATACATCAAGGACAACAATAAAAATATAATGTAAGGACGTGTTGTTATATCTCATATAGTGTTTACTAGCTTCACAGCATGACCCAAAAAGCACCACATACAAGTAAGACAAACAATGCACAAAATATCAAATAGAGCATGTTAACGCCAAATTATACAATTTGTAAGTGCATTTGTTAATCTAAGAGGCAAGGATGGAACATTTGATATACCATAGTTGAGATAACATAATTATATTTATGAAGGAGAAACTAAGAGAATTGTTTAAGTCTAGAGAGTCTGAGAAAAACATCTCATGTAATCAACAAAATAACACTCTTGTGAGGGTGGCTCTAAGGTAATTACCATTTGGGGAATAACAAGGATCATGTGTGATGTCTAAGGTAAACTTTCAAGAGGTGCAGGAAATATGACACATCTTTAAATTCAATAAAGTCTATTTTCAAAGTTGATGAAAGCAGGATTCTTGAATATGTCATTTCAAAAGGAATTAAGATAGATCCCTCCATTCAACAAGTACCTTTACCTAGAGGCAAGAAGATGATTCAATATTTCTTTAGAGAGATAAATTTTATCATAAGATTTGTTTTGAACTTTTTTGATATTCCTAAGCCTATCCTCAACTTACTAAAGAAAGACTAGGACTTCAAATGGAATGGTGAAAGTGTGAAGGCATTCAAGATAATAAAGCATATATAGGTTTGATTTTGATTTTAGTAAGTCCAGATTATTTGAGGGAATTTGACGTGATTTCTTTCACCTCAAAGGAAACAATAGAATGTGTGTTGTTTCAAAATATGGAACAACCTACAACATTCATGAACAAAGAACTTAGGGACTCAAAATTTAGATACGTCACAATGGAGAAAAAAATGTATGGCCCTATATAATACTTGAAGTACTTTAAGCCTTAAGTGGGATATTCAAATGTTATTACATTCTTCAATTATGCCATTGTAAAGGATATGCCAACTCAATAGGGTTGTCTTAGTATTTTTGGTAAATGGGTGTCCATATCCTAAGATACTCCCCGAGGGGATGAGAAAGCATTAATTATGGATAAATAATAAACCCTCGAGATGGTGGTTGCAACTCTAAATGAACTAGAAAGACATGAGTGGTAAGTAGAGATGAGTTATTACTTATAGAATTTAATATGTGTGGACCACCTTATTGATTATAAAAGAAGGGCCCTAAGGTTAAAGCCATTAAAATATCGTATAATCTAGAGTGGCCTTGGTTGGAAGAATCCAAATGGCTTAGATGTGTGAATAATGAAGTGGTCCAAAAACTTATGAAAGAATTTCATACATGATCCTACGATGGACATCATGCTACCCAAACCACATTGCATAAAATAGGGTGAGATAGTATTTCCCAACTATCTTTACTGATGTCCATATATTTGTCAGAACTTGCAAGCATAGCCAATTGTTCACAGGGAAACAACATCTCATAACTTTATCAATCACTGTAAAGGCACCTTTCCAACAATAAGGATCGGAATCCATTGGAGACTTTGAAGAAAATTTAAGCAATAGATTCAAATGAATTCTCATAGCCATTAATCACTTTACCATGTGGGTTGAGGCTATAGTCATGAAAAGGGAAACATATAGTATGGTTAAGGAGTTCCTAGAGGAAATCGTCATCATGAAGTTTGGTGTCCTAACCAAGAACACAATTAACAATGCTAATGCCTTTAATTTAGTGGAATTGTCTTCAATTTATTTTGATTATGTCATTGTATTGTCTCATTAATCTAATTATTATCCACAGGAAAATGGTCTGCTAGAGTCAAGCAACATGAATTTACTAGCCATTAATAAAAATATCATTGGAGACAAGAAAATAATATGGGATACCAAGATCAAAGATGTATTATGGGTGGATATAATAAAAAAGACACAATCTACAAAAAGAATACCATTCAATTTTGTTATAGGATGGAGGTAAAATTGCCAATCCATTTGAAGATCTTGGTATATAGTTTGTTGCACCACTTCACCACTAATAAAGATGTAATTCGGGTAAGGGAGAATTAGCTTGTGTAATTGGATGGAAACAGATAGAAAGAATTTAATAACCTTTCCTAAAACCAAGGTAAAATTAAGGTAATATTCAATAAAAGGTATGACCAAAAGGATTTTTAGAAGAGGGATTTAGTTGTTACACCATATAGGAAGAATGTGAAGTCAAGAAAGCATGGAAAATTTGATGCATAGTGGATAGATCTTATATAATTGAAGATAAAACAAACACAAGTTCTTTCTACCTCAATCACCTAAATGGAGAAACATTGGCACTACCTTTGAATGGGAAAACTTAAAAATATTGCTATTATGGTGGCAATTAGTGCCAAGTTATTCACATAACAGTAGGAATGAACAAACTCATTTATGTAATAGTTTAGAGTATATGTTTATTTTCATGCATTACTTTGATACTTTCACTAATGTCTTGTTATAAAGTAGCTTTGAGTTTATGAATTAAATTTTTGTGTATTTTTACATTTTCTTAGGCTCTATTTTGTGATGGACTAGAATGTAGACTTAATTTGTGCGATGTTGAGATTCTCTTAGGTTTGATTGAGCAATATATTTCTCATGTACTCTTCTTCAAAGAGCACATGTCCCCATTTTGAGGCTATTTGTTACTCCCCATATTGCATTAGGAGATTATGATCATATTTCCTGTCTTATAGTATGAGCACCAATAGTCTAGATGCATGAGTTGGATTTCCCAATTATACTGAAAGATGGGGTGAATGAGTATAATGAAAATTTTTCCTTATTTAATGCCATTCAAACACCTAAAACATCAATTTCATAAACTAAACAAGTAACATGAGATATATATGGAAACCCTTACGAGAGAAAACCACAAAACTTCTTTATATGAAATATCTTATTGGTACCAACCTACTATTACATCAATTTGTAAGCACCAACCTATAGGAGACATTGATCCTCCCTACTGCTTTTTAAGCACCAACCTACAAGAGACACTAATCCCCTGTGTTACTTTGTAGGAACCAACTTGTAGGAGACACCGATAGACTATGTTACATTGCAGGCACTAACCTACAAGACACACCAATCCCCTCTGCTTCTTTGTAGGCACCAACCTACACGAGACACCCATCACTTCTTCTTCTTTGTAGGCACCAACCTAAGGGAGACACCAATCCCATATTCTTCTTTGTAGGCACCAATGTAGAGGAGACACTAATCCCCTTTGTTGCTTTGTAGGCACCAACCTACACGAGACACCAATATCTTTTGTTTCTTTGCAGGCACCAACCCACAGGAGACACTAATATCCTTTGTTGCTTTGTATGCACTAACATACATGTGACACTGTTATAGACATTTTTGGGCACTGCAACCCCAATCATAAATGTCCACAAACTGAGGGCTCCTAAGTCCCTAAAAGTGTTGCTTCACTACCTAAAGGAACAAGGTCAGCTGGTTACACCATTTCCCAGAAGTTCTCCACAGAAAACTGCTTAGAACTGGTCAAAACTGGACCATACTGAATGCCCAGTGCATAGGGTGCGATGCATCTCACCTAATACACATGAAAGGTGCGATGCATACTGAAAAGTCCTTCTACAGGGTGCGATGGATAAGAATAGACAAGTGGCAGAGACAATTTTCTAAGTGGATGATCAAGGAATCTTTGAGAAACTTCTCATATGACACTTGCCTCTCAGAATTCGCTCAAGGATGAGCAAGAGATCAATGAAATCTCCAAGTGGAAACAAGAACTATCAGAGAGAGGACACTAATAAAAAACCCAGAGCTGACTCACACCTTTGCAAAAATCTATATGGATCTCTCATCCCAGAGATTTGGGGTGGGAGGCTGGAATCTTGTATCTTGTAGAGAAGTGTTGTTGGTTTTCTGGTGAAACTTCATAGTGTTGGGTGATCTAAGCTTTACTTGAGGTGAAGAAGGGCTTTCTTGCTGGAGGATGATGCTGGGTCAGAACTATTGGTTGTAATCCTCTTATTATTCTTGATATTAATAAAGCTATTCAAGTTTTCCTCCACATTCACGTATGTTTGATTGTATATGCATTTGTGTGGTTAATACATATCTGGTCCTGTGTTATTTATGAATATAGATCTCTATTCTTCGATAGTATTATACTGCTTTGATTCCACAAGTGCTCTTTAGTTGGGCAGACGAAGAAGAAGCAGCAAAGATCTATCAGGAAGGAGAGGAATCAAGCAAGGAACCAAGCGCAAGACTAAGGTTGGTGTCCTTTGTTCCACTCTTATCTATTTTT
>APFE030029463.1:0-12945 GCA_000404065.3 Pinus taeda
ACCTTCAATCCCTCATCATCCCATCACTACCCCTCAAACACCTATTACCACTGTTACATTAACTCCACTTGTTGTCCCAAATCCTCCTATCACCCCAACTCATCCTCTCAATCCTATGTAGCTCAGAGTCATGGCACTTAGATATGCTTCCCTTGTGATGCATGATCCTCAAGGTGCCTTACCAATTGATTATCAGAGTAAAATTACCTCATTCGATGGCACTAGAACTTACACAACACATCAACACACTAAGAAAATTACAGATTATTTTGAACTCCGTGAAATTGACATAGGAGATGTCCAAATGAGGGTATTTGTCCAAAGTCTAGCTGGAGAAGTGAGAACATGGTTTAGATGTTTGCCCCCTCAGAGCATAGATAGTTTAGAAGTCCTTTACCAACAATTCCTTAATAGGCGGGAGAAGAAAAAGAACCCCCTTCAAATTCTATCTGAATATGAAAACCTTAAAATGGGACCAAACGACATTGTTCAAGACTATTGTACTAGGTTTAACAACGTGTACAATCCAATCCCTCTTGACCTTAGGCCTCCACTTGGTTTAGCCCTGATTAAGTTTCCAAACAGATTTGACACAGATATGGCTTTTCAACTTAGAGAAATGAATCCCCCCCACACTAGAAGATATGAAAAGTGTAGTTGTTAGCATAGAAGCTAATCTGCTATCCAAAAGGGCTAGAGTTAGAAATGAGAGAAGCACATCTTTGAAAGATGAATCTTCACCTTTTGATTAGAAAATGGATGCTTTAGCTATGGGAATGGAAAGGTTGATGGATTGAATAAAAGTCATTGAAAGAAAACCTCACTGGGATAACCAACAGGCTAATCCAGTAAGGAACCCAAACTTTAAGAAAAATAGAACCAAAACACTGGTAAAAATGGACCTGATCAGAACATTAGTCCACCTTTCCAAGAAAATTATGCTGAGACTTCCCACCAAGAAGACCCTGAGATAGACACGTAGATCAACCTTATGGGTTTAGATAATGAATAAATTGTTTTTCTAACTTAGGATGATCAAGAATTATACATGCTTCAATAGTTACAAACTCAAACAGGGGAATATTTCGACTATAAGAAAGGGTATGAATTTGTTATTTTCTCAGTTCATAAATAGTACAACTTAAAAAGCAAGAAGAACACTGATGTTCCTGATCAGAATAAAAAATCAATACCTAACCAGCCTAAGAAAGTAAAAGCTACAAATCAGAATCCTCAAGTTACAAAAACCTTACAAATCATTTCTAGACCACATCAAAATCCTCCTAGTCCCACCATTGAAGATGTAATATATAATCAACCTTCTAATGAGTAGCCTTCCACTTCAGTCCCCCTCAAAGGAATAGTGGAACAAGCTCCATAAATCATATTAGAAAATCTAGATAAAAACATTCTTAACAATGAAAAAGAAAAACATACTACTCAAAACTTTGGCTCTAAAATTCCAAATATTCAAATAGATAAATCCCCTCTACCTTTCAATTTGGGAGCAGAGGTGACCAAACTAAAAATTTCAGTGCCTTTGACAGAATTGATTAAACATGAAACTTACAGATCTCAAATTAGTAAATCTCTGAACTTAGTTGAAAATGAAGACTCTGTGAATCTATTTGATGACCAACCTGAGTTAATTTTCGAACCAAATGTTAATGGAAACCTAGTTGAAGGAGGGATACCACCCTTCTACATCAGACTTAACATCCACGATAAAATCCTACATAATTCCATGCTTGACTCTAGGGCCTCACATAATCTTATGCCTAAGTTTATAACGAAAAAGCTTAACTTGGATATCACCAGGCCTTATAAGGATCTCTTTTCCTTCGATTCAAGCTAAGTTAAATGCTTAGGTCTCATAAAAGATTTGTGTGTCCCCCTAGTTCAATACCCTGCCAAGACCATACTTATGGACATAGTTGTTGCTGACATACCACCCAAGTATGGTATGCTATTGTCTAATCTTGGGGTGCCAAACTCCAGGGATCTTTGCAACTGTACATGTCCTATACTACCATATCAGTCTTTGGACACCCCAAGAAGCTGTATAGAGAGTCTTTGATGAAGTATGTAGTGATTTCCCAGGAGAAACCTCAGATCCCATATATTCTGTACATTCTGATATTGATTCCTTCATACTTTACAATGATGAAAATAATCAAGAAGACAATTCGAGTAGTATAACAGCAGAACCAAAAACAAATTCAGTATTAAAAGAAAATCAAAATGTCCAAATTCATGAAACATCAGATAAAAAAGATGATCTAGATACCTCAATCAACAAGGATTCCACTACCCTAGATGAAATTATGAGCATGAAATCCTGTGGCATCTTGAATTTGATGGGTCAGTCAACAAATTAGGTGCAAGAGCAGGTGTATGGATTTACAACTTAGAAAATTATTATTCAGAAGGTCATGCCTACAGGTTGAAATTTAAATGTACAAACAATATGGCTGAATATGAAGCACTTCTGTTAGGTTTGAAACTTGTTAAAAGGTTAGGAGCCATGAGAGTCTCTATCATGAGAGATTATGAGTTAGTGATCGAACAAATTAATGTTGTTTATATGACTAGAGATCCTAGACTAGGGCTTTATAGAGGAACAATCATAGAGATGCTAAATAATTTCTTAGAAACCAAACTTGCTGTTATCCCCATAAAACACAACATGCAGGCTCACAACTCAGCCATGCTTGCTAGTACCTGTAAGTTTCCCTTTCAGCCCAATCATTAGTACACTGCTGAGGTTAGGCATAGACCTGCTATTCCTGACAATTTAAGGAACTGACAAGTGTTTGATAATGATCAACAAATTAACCATTTTATAAATCTAAATGAGGAATTTGTGAATAGTAACATAGACACAGACATAATAGTAGAGTTTGATTGTTCTGATAATGTAGAAATTAAAAAACTAGGAGATGATTAGATAGATATGTTTCACCCTACAAAGTTTACTAAAGTAGATATTCGAAACCTAAAATAGTTGGAAAATGATGAAGTCATTGATGAAGAAACTGAAGTCATAAACCTTAAAGATAATTTTCTACCCAAAGGATTAACTCCTTTGGAGGACTTATTCGATTCAAACGTTATTCCCAAAAAGCCTAAAATGGAACCTTTGAAATCAAACATTGAGGAATTTAACATAGGATCTGAAGAGAATCCCAAACTAATAAAGTTGTCAAAATAATTACCTCCCAATGAAAAATTGAAATATATGGAACTACTGAAAGAATTTCAAGATGTTTTTGCATGGAGTTATGAGGACCTGAAATCTTATGATACTAGCATAATACAACACATTATTCCATTAAAAGAAGATCAAAAGTCCTTTAGATAGAAACTTAGAAGAATCAACCCTATTCTGCTGCCTTCTATTGAAAAGGATATTAAGATAATATATGAAGCAGGAATCATTGCAACTATTACGTTCTCAGACTGGGTTTCCAATTTGGTACCCACAAGAAAGAAAACGGGTGAAATTAGGTTGTGTGTTGACCTTAGGAATTTGAATAAAGTTTCACTTAAGGATAACTATTCTCTTTTGAAAATAGATCATATACTACAGAGGGTAGTAGGTTCCTCTAAGATCTCACTGCTAGATGGGTTCTCTGGTTATAATGAAATCTTAGTCCACCTAGATGATCAGGCAAATACTGCATTCACAACTCCATGGGGCACTTTCATGTATGTGAAAATGCCATTTGGGTTCAGAAATGCAGGGGCCACCTTTCAAAGAGAAATGGACATAGCCTTTTCCAAATAAATCCATGACTTCCTGGTAATTTATCTTGATGACCTCACAATATTCTCTAAATCATATCAACAACACCTGGATCATCTTAGGCAAGTATTTATTAAATGCAGAAAATATGGAATTTCTCTAAATCCTACAAAGTCTCTATTTGGGTTGGGAGAAGGGAAATTATTAGCCCACATTATCACCAAAGATGGTATCAGGATTGACCCAACAAGAATTGAAGCTATTTTGCAGATACCACATACCAGGAATATCAAAGAACTTCAAGCATTTCTAGGGAATATAAACTTTTAAAGGAGATTTATCTCTAATTTAGCTTAGTTAATTAGATTACTAAACAACAAGTTAAAGAAAGATTCGACTGTTAAATGGACTCTAAAGGCTAAAAAGTCATTTGAAGATATAAAGTTAGCCTTAACACAAACGCCAGCCCTCATCAGTCCAAAGTTTGATAGGGAATTTATCATATTTTCTTTTGCTTCAGAATACACCATTGTTGTAGTCCTCCTACAAAAAAATGATCATGGTTTTGAACAACCAATAGCCTTCTTTAGTAAAGCCTTGAGAGATGCACCGTTAAAGTGCAACATAATGGAGAAACAAGCTTTTTTTCTGGTTAAAGCCATAAAATATTTCAGAGTTTATATTTTGTACTCTCATATAGTAGCATATGTTCCCAATGTTGTGGTTAAAGACATTTTAACATAGGATGGACCTGATGGAAAAAGGGGAAAGTGGATAGCTACAATATTAGAGTATGATTTAGAAAGTAAACCTACCAAATTGATCAAAGGCCAAGGTTTGGCTAAGCTAATGGCTGAATCAAACTATCAAGCCGTAGACATAAACTTCATTGCAGAATTGGATAACGAAGAGGAGACGACGACTCCACAGATCAGCCAAGCCTTTACAGACTCACCAGTATGCTGACATAATATATGTTCTACAAAATCTTCAAGCTCCTCCAGAGCTATCCAGAACTAAAAGTAGGTTTTTAAAGATTAATTATTTAAAGTTTTGCACAATTGATAATGCCTTATTTTGGAAAAATCACGAAGGCATATTGTTGAATTGTTTATTAAAGGAGGAATCTGATAAAATTTTGCAAGAATTTCATGCAGGTGACTGTGGGGGGCATCTCTATTGGAAAACAACAGCTGATAAGATCTTGAGGGATGGTTTTTACTAGCCCACTCTATTTGTTGATGTGAAAAAATTTGTAAATTCATGCCACAAATGTCAAATTTTTTAAGGAAAAAGAAAATTACTGCCATTACCTTTGAAACCTATATCAACTGAAACACCATTTCAGCAGTGGGGTCTTGACTTCATTGGTAAAATTCATCCCCCTTCCTCTACCTAGCATTGACAGATTTAACTGCCACAGATTATTTTACAAAATGGATAGAAGCCATACCCTCAAGACAAACCACCGATATTGTCATAATAGGTTTTCTTGAGGCCAACATTCTATCCAGATTCGGTTGTCCCACCAAAATCATCACGGACAATGCTGCATCCTTCAAATCAGAAAGGATGATTGATTTTTGCAACAAGTATCACATAACCCTTGGCCATTCCACAAACTACTATCCCGAGGGAAATGGACTTGCAGAATCATCCAATAAAAGCCTAATTAATATTATCAAAAAATTATTGGAAGACAATAAGAAGACCTGGAATATGAAACTAGTGAATGCTTTATGGGCAGATAGACTAACCACAAAGAAATCTATTCGCACTAGTCCCTATCAGCTAGTCTATGGAATGGAGGCTGCCTTCCCATATTCTTTGGGAACTCTAGTGATGAAATTACTCCAAGAATCACAGGTCAAGCCCAATGACATTCAAAGAAGGATCAACCAGACTATTCATTTGTAGAAAACCAGAGAACAAGTCTACATCAGATCCCAAGTGGTGCAGGAGAAAATTAAGAAAGCATTTGACAAAAGAACCAAGGCAGAATATTTCTATCTAGGAGACAAAGTAATGAAATGGGACTTAAGAAGAGAAGATAAAGGGAAACATGGGAAGTTTGACTTCCTGTGGAAAGGTCCTTACACTATTTATGCTTTTAGAGGTAATAATTCCTATTTCGTTAAAGAACTGGATGGAGTAGAAGTAGAAGGAGGACCGATAAATAGTCGAATGCTTAGACACTATATTGATCCCAGTTACTGATTCCACTATTCACTTGTACATACTATATCCTTCATAAAGTTCAGTGTGGATTGGATGGTAACTTTGGAGTTGAGGCCCGAAGAGAAGGCCCTAAGCTTTAAAGTTTTACTGTCAATAAATATCAATAAAGCAACAAAGTAAAAAGGAAGGTTGCAAAGTAAAACCATAGAAATTAATAAGGCCATTGATCTACTAGTTCTTGACATTTCACCAGGAAATGCCATCCCCAAGTGGAGTCCCTGTTATTCCTATACCAATAGGTTTCATAATTTTTGAATGGATGAGGTCAAAACTGTAATATGTATATACCTTTTCTTTTTGAAAATGTTTTCCATATCTGTAAAAAATAAAAAAATTAAAAAATGTGAAGATGGTATGTCCTAAAATAAAAATCAAAGGACAAAAAGAATGAAAAAATGTCAAAAAGAAAGAATGAAAAACGAACCCCAAAGAAAAAGAAAAAGACCATAAAAGTGTGCAAGTTTAAATGCCACTACTATTTTATTTTTCTACATAATAATGATTGTGTGCAACTTGTTATTTATGCCACAATCCATGGTAACCAAATAGTTTAATCTTGGTTATTTCATGTTTTGAATTTCATGTTTAGAGATAGAGAATAAAACCTAACCAAACTGTTTAATCTTGGCAGGTAAGTAGATAGGTAGAGTAAATAAAAGGAGCTCAAAAGTTTAATCTGAGCCCTTGGATGTAATAAGGATAGACTTAAACATATTTCTATTGTAAAAGAAAGGAAAAATGTTTTGATAAGTGTTTGCCAGCTTAAGTGCACCGTAATAAAGAGTTGAAAAAATGGTAGGATGAGTAGATGGGTAAGTAGGCGAATGGTTGCAGAATTATGGGAATTTATTGGATAAAATCATGTCATTTACTTTCATCATCAAATTGCTTAAATTATGGATGACAATGGGACAATTATAAAGTCAAGTGATTAATTTCCCCATTCATTTTACATTTTCACTAATTTCCCACAAGCAAAAATCAAAAGTACCTAAAAAATTAAGTTAAAGGGGCTCTAAGCATTTCTTTGACTTTTGGAGGGACCAAACCCTCGAACTAATAACTTATAAGGTTTAAGTACTGCAAACCCCTTACAAACATTCACTCCCTCCATAAACATTCATCTCACGTAAAAATCCCTTTTCCTAAGGTGAAATTACCATTTACCTAGGGAAAGTAATAAACCTTACCTAAAACCCGCTTTGTTTACATAAGAACCCACAAAAAGCTTTAAGACTAAGTTATGTAGTGTAAATATGGATGTATAAATAAATATCAATACATTATACTTAGCATAATTTGCTTTTCCGCTTCCATTTTCATATTAAATTTAACTTTTATTATATTTAACTCCCGAAAAATAAACCCCTCTCCCATATAGTTAATTAAAATCCCAAATGTTAAATATCCCGCCCCATGGTTTCAAATATAAACCATAATCGTAAATAATTAAATGGATTAATTATTCGATCTGTGACTAATTAAGAGCCATGACCCCCTACCAAACCAAAAAGGATTAATTAATCAAATAATGATTAATTAATAACCTTCCTCCAATCGTATCACCCCCGACATCATTAAGCCGCCCTAACCTGTGACTAAAATCCCATCGGGCCCCTCCATTAAATCCCCAATCAAATCACACTCCCAATCATCATACGATCTAACCCCTTCAGATCTAATGACTGTTGCTCATATCGGGCGGCCTCCGATGCTAACCTTTACCTGCCCGGTGTGAGCAGTTTTACTATTCACACCTCTGCTACGTGTCCCTCGATGAATGGCATCAGATGGACCTCTCCCAATACTGCCAAGTCCCCAAAAGCGATGTGATAGAGTCCACTTACCACCTCCACTTACACCCTCCACTACACGACAAAACGTCACCTCCATCAGTTGGCACCAGCTGTCGTTTTCCATTATACCTGCGAAAATCATTAACTTTGCAGATAAACCAAAAATACTCATTGTTTCATTTTTTACCAAGAAAATAACCTTCTGTTCTCCATGCAAACATAGAGTACGTTCGAGTTGTCAACCTGCTACCAACTGTCAACCTTCCATAGCTGCTGAACTCCAGACCACTGTGCAGACCTGTGTGCTTCTTGCAAACAGTGAACAACCACCATTTTACCGTTCAAGCAACTGAAACTAGGTATTTACCCTATTTTCAACTGAGAAACCCTATTTTCGTGCCAAACCTGAGCTAAATTGCTTTAAAAATTAAGTAATTTGGTAGGTTAAGTTGTCTGATAGTCCTGAGATACTCTGTGATAATCCAAGTTTTCCATATTTTCTTGAAATTATTTTCCCCCATCCTTGAATCCACAAGAACCAAGGATGAACACCCCAATTGCTTTGAATGTCATGCCAGTTACTACTCCCCATAGCGATTTAGACCATCTTCCCCTGGCTGAAAAATATTTTCAAATTAAGGACCTCATCTTTGAAGAATCCCCTTTGAAATTACATTGCAGACACCGAGATAAATACTTGAACCATGCAGATAAGATAGGCCTCTGGAAATCAAACCTACCCAAGTATCAATTCTCCAGCGTTCATGTCTTCCCGGAGATTGTTCACTACTCTCATGCAAATTATGACCCTATCATGAGAGCTGTAATGTCCCCAAATCAAAAAGTCCTATTTACTATCACTGCAGAATCCATAAATGAGATGTTACAGTTACAACCTGGTGAAAACCTCACTTCCCTTACCATTGCTGACTTGCTTGACAGATTCTCCAAACTATCTAGTTCCAAAAGTATTCAAATCCTCCAAACTTTCATTGCTGAAGAAAGATACATAACAAAGGACCCCCCTCCTTACATGTCAGCCTTCTTTTTTGATCTAGGCAAAGATATCACATCAATGATATCATGCTTTTAGTTTTTACCATTAGTGAATATGTAGATGATATCATTTTTTCCTACATGTCTACTTTCACCCCTAGTCAGCGTCCTGCAGTCAAATTTGATTATGCAAAATTCATCTTAGATAAGATGCGTGATCAGTTTCTTAGATTGGAAAATGAAAGAGTGTTCAAATATTCATCAATCCTGTACCATTTATTTCATTAATATCATACTGATAAGTTTCCCTTCTCTATCCAAAAACTTGATACCAAAGGAAATCCTAGATCTGTCATCTTTTGGCCCCCTTTGTTCCACAGGTCTAATTCTCCCTACTCATATATAGCTTTCATTGATCTATTTGTACACCCAGTGGCTACCATGTTGCTAAGAAACCCTCCTCCCAGAATCAGTGCAGACATCAGGAGGATCCTGCAATTGTCAAAACAATACAAAGTAGGAGATTAGTACTTGCACCAAAATCATATAGAAATCAGAATCTATGGATGCGAGTTGCCACCTTACAAATTGCCAAAGTACCTCCCCATGAGACTATTTTCTTTGGAGTACCACAAACAAATAATCAATTCAGATGAGGTGCATTTTGTTAGAACCAAGAAAAAGGCCCAACTAAGAATAAAAGATCATCTTGGCCCTTTCATTTGTAACAGTAGAGAAGTAGGAAAGGAGGTGGATGAAATCCTCCAAAGGTTAAAATTAAAACAGTGTTTCATATGGACCTATGATCCCCAAAACTTTATTTGTAATAGGAGACAAAAAAATAAGCTATATCCTTACATCCACCATAGGATCCTAGAAATCGAACAGTATGCTAATAAATCTGAATGGGTGGAAAACACATGAGTAGATCAAGATAGTACAGAGGTTGTCGTTGACAATGTATTGATGGATTTAGATAGGAGGCTTGATGAATATTTATTTATATAGGTGCCTAGAGAAACTCCATCTCAAAGGCAGTCACAGGAACATAGTGGACAGATTTCGGAGCAAGCAGGACCATCAGGACAAACATAATCATCAAACAATAGGAGCTTTCAGAACAACAAGAAGAATCTGAAGAACCTGAAATTTCAGAGGAATTTGCTCAACCTAAACAAATCATGAGAAATCCTCCTTTTTGTAGACTCCTCTCAATGAGGAAAGAAACCTTAAGAGAAACTGAGAGGAGGCCACTCCTTCCAGCATGCCTATTGATCAAACCTATGTTAAGAGGCAAAGGTTAAACCCATTTTCTGAACAGGAATACACTGAGGAAAAAGCAGGAAACACCATGGTAGAAAGAACAGATAGTGTGTATACTATCCCTTCATGGGGTACACCATCTACCTCACAGTTCCAGGTATTAGAAAGGCAACAGAGCACAATGGTTTCTTCCTACAGGGCGCCTTCTGGTCAAATCCAAGATATCAAAGAAAAGTACAAAGAAATCAAGGCAAGGAACAAAAAACTAAAGGCTCAAACCTATGCTCATTATCTCAGAATGGCTCCAACCAACCAGACATGGCTGATGTAGCCTTTGATAAAAAAGAAGGAAAAATGCAGATGAGATTTCTTAAGCCATCTGTGTAGCAACCAAGATCAATGGCTGACTATTTGAAAATCGATTTTGAAGTTTTGGAAAAGGATATTCATCCTATTGATCAAATAGAGCTGCATAAACAAACAGGTGAAATGATCTACTCTACATTGACCAACAAAACAATCACAGCTCATTAACTACAAAACTCAGTAAATAACACATCTACACAGCTTCAATTGGAAAAGGCCTCTTCTCAGGCCAAAGACACTAGAATAAAGACTTTGGAATACTTGATCATACAGCTGAGACATGATCCCAAGGATGTCAAAGCAGTAGAGCAATTAATAAAGAAGAAAAATGATGACATAGCTGCACTAAAGAAGCAACTCAAGATGCCCCCTTTTCACCATCCTCAAACTGCTGAAGTTTTAGAAAAATAGAAGGAGGAATAACTTATGGACCTAGTCCTTAAGTTAAATGATCAATTAAAGGAAACTGAGAAAGAATTGGAGAATTTGATGCAGTCCAAGCAAAGTGAGCTGGCCACCACTCCTCAGAATGTAATACCTATAGTTTCCATAGCAATACCCTCCACCCTAGCAGCTTCCTTGGCACCAATTGTTCCAACAGTAACAACATTGCCAGTAGCAGGTACTACTTCAGCCACAGGTACATCAACCAGTACAAGGATAACAACAGAAAAGACAGATGAATTGGTTAAGGCTATGGAAAAAATGAGCATCTAGGCCACAAAACTCAAGAAACTCAAAGAGCAAGTGACAAGCCTGGAAACTATGTTGGACACAGATTTTCATTGATGTCAATATGGAAATATTCAGGGAGTAGACAGAGCCAAGAGGAGGAGGCAGAGCCACCAGAGGAGGCAAACAACCATCGGAGCAACAGAGCAAGCATAATAGAGCCACCAGAGGAGCAGATGGAGACGAGAGGAGCAGACAGAGCCAAAGATGAGAAGCACATAGAGCCATTGGATCCATAGAGGAAGCATACAGAGTTATCAGGAGCCATTGGAGGAGCAATGGATGCTTTTAATAGCAAACAAAGCTATATATGCATGCATTTAAACACTATCGGGAGCCCATAACACTATCGGCAGAGAGAAAGCCCATATATATAGGCTTAGCACTATCGGTGGGCATCTATGGCACATTACACTATTAGGAGAGGCGATATGCCTCAAACTGATGTATTTACCCATCAACGGCAAAAAAAACAATGCATATATGTGTTTAACACTATCGGAGGCACAAACGGAGGCCAAGGCATCTACATAGGAAAATATACTATCGGAGGCAGAAAGCGGACCTGAATCTTTATGAACGGGAGCATTGAGTCCTATCGGGTCTGGTACATAATATTATATCGCGTCGGCACTTCAGGAGTGGCGTTACAGTGTGTCAAGTGGACCATTGCGATCGCCGATAGCGATATCGCATCAAACCTCCGCTAAGGGAAACCCCCGATTGCAATAAGGTTGTGGACCTAACGGGTATATAAATGATGGTTTAATACTACATCACATCTGGTTCATCGATGGAGTGGAGGATCGGATGTTGGCCATCGGCGGAGTCATGGGTCGATGTATAAAGGACCACCGAAAGTCTTGAATGCCGATTGCGATTGCAGGAGCGGACCCGATGCTATATTGCGATTTGGCTTAATGTCTTATCACGTCCATCGGTCATCGACCATCGACCATATGCTACGACTGCTGATTGCGATTTCACTGTGGACCTGACATAAGTATAGATATGGGTGCAATGATCCTTGAAGTCTGCCCTTTAGCACTTTCACCTTTTTTTGCTCATATTTCCTATGTAATTTATATTTGGCCTACGCGGGATTTGGAGGTATAAATGCAATACAATACCGCTCTCGATAGTTCAGGAGGCTTGAGCTATAGTTCAAGAGGCTGAACATCAATTAAATGGGATGCTTCAAGCCGATTGCATCGTTACAGTCGTAACCAGTAAGATGTGTTCTCCGTGGAGTTTTGGACCTCTCAAATGAATCTATGTGTCCTCAGAAAGTCAATGAACTTGCATAGCGCAGAGGAAGCCGCAGCGACTGAGGAGGAACCCTAAGAGGCGGTGTAAGTAGAAATGAATGGACAAAGGCATGGGAATGTATAAAACAGTAAAAACATAGAACTATTGGTGCTGTTGTTGTGGTGAAGAACCAGAGTGTGAGGTAGTAGAAGCAGCAGAGGCAGAAGAGGTAGCAAAAGCAGCGGAGGTTGTAGAGGCAGCAGAAGAAACAAAGGCAAGAGAGTAGGAGTGAGAGAACCTCAGTTGAATAGAGTGTAGTAGCATACCAGTTTATACCAAGGTTGGGTTGGAGCCTCAGAACTGAACAAGACTAAAGTCATTAGGGGTAGGTGCTCCTAAGTGCAGAACCACTGCAAAATAGAGTTGGTGCTCTAGAGGTTAGAGCCTCACTGAAGTCCAAGTTGGAGCTTGGAAACCATTCACAATCAGATATATACTTATATTGTATTTATTTCATTGCAATGTCTTGAGTTTTAATAAAAGCATCAATTCCAGCTATTG